>APFE031084291.1:0-16748 GCA_000404065.3 Pinus taeda
CGAAGGCTTGATGGAGCTCCTTAAGGAGAGTAAGAAGGGAATGGATAGAAGCAGGTGGCAAGGTATGACACCATCGATTAGCACGACCTTCAAGGGTGAGGAAGAAAAGTATGCAAACAAGCTCTTCACTATCAATTTCATAAGATTTGCAAGACTCAAGAAAATCATAAATGTGCTTGGTTATGGATGTTCTCTCCTCACCGTCAAATTTTACCAAGGACAAGTGATTGAGAAGCTCATCGGGGATTGGTAGTGGATTAAGGGAGAAATGAGAGAAACACTTCGGGAGCACAAATTGTGTATGATCCATTTGGTAAGAGATTCAAACGAAATGTAACAGGCTTAGCTTTTCATCTAGCCCTCCTTCTAGTGCTAAAATTGTTGATAGTTCTGGATCTGCTAACATTGAGGGGATCTCCCCGGTATGAAGTCCCAACTACACCTCAAACCGTTTGGTGTAGGAGTCCCATCCAGTATGATGGCTCAGTTTCGATTACCTTAAAGATTTTCCTTAGCTTTTGCTTGTCAGAAAATGAGAGTGGTTTGCTTTGTCTTCGAATGATGAGGTTCACGTGCCTGGTGAGTGCTTAGTGTCACTTGTGTCAAGATTATTTCACTGCAAAGGGAGAGGGTGAGAGTGAGTCTCACGTCGAAAGGGAATAGTCCCAACTCTGTTAGAGACACACGACACAACAAGACATGCATAGCTTCTGGTGGATTATTCCACACGGATGCGGCATTCACAAATACAAGGTGAGAAAATATCACGTACAACACCCACCGGAATAGTCCACATGAGTGCAACGATCATTATAACAAGTGTACAAAAATGAGTTTGTCAAGTGTCTAACGGAATAGTCCACACGGGCGAGACAACGTTAACAACTGATACAACACATTTACTAAAAAAACCGAAATAGTTCAACTATCTTAATACAGGTTAAAGTAACATGCATTACAAGCGTCCAAAGAATAGTCTTACAAACGAACATAATACATGTGCGAAAATGTGTTGGCATGTTAACAGGATTCTGAATTAAGCAAAAGTTCCAAGACACATCGGTACACCATTACATCACTAACCTCGATAGCGGGGAGTTAGAGCCACTACTCGCTCCTCAAAGAAAAGATTACAAACTCTCAAGGCTATGTGGGCAGAGCCAAGGTGAAAATTCCTTTGAATGTACAAATGAGGGGCATATATAGCCAAGGGTGAAACTGACCCTTGTGACTATTCGACTTCCCTCATGACCGTTTGACTTAAATGACTCTTCAACTTTACATGTGTATCTCTTGGACTTCCAAGTTACATTACATTGATTACAACAGTATGGCCCACAATAGTGATGTGGCCAAGATGACTCATGACATGACTCGACACGACATTGTTGGTATGTTCATCTTGATCGTGGTGTCTAAGTCCAGCTGCAGTGTTGCTGAGTGATGAGTGTGCTCTTGGTGTATCACATTTCACCTCTGCATGGCAAGGTGTGCAGAGTCTTCGATGGTCTTATTGTTCGCTTGATGTTTCACGTACATGTATCCCCTTCGCTGGAACTTGGCATGCTTCATGTGTTCATACGTTCATGAACAAGTCTCCTATCATGCACTCCTTGTTCATCTCGTTCATCATCGTACCATGTCTCATTCATGTACCTGTATCTGCAATCACTCATGACGAGACGAAATCAAATCCAAAAATATGCTAGTCTACCATGATGCATCATCTTTCATTTTCGGGTGCAGGTGACCAGGAGAGAGGACAAGGCTCTGAAATTGCACATAACACATTTCAGGTCAGGATGCAGGTTCCAGGGCACTGTTAATGAAAATTGTGTAGAGGTCACTGGGTGGCTAAGATGAGAAGTCCAGAACAATAGTGACCATCTGTGGGATCTGGCTAGGTTGGAGGGCAGAACTGCTCAAATTTTCCAGGGAAGCAGTGCAGGCAAAGGGAGGACACTGGTAGTGAAAACTACATAGATTCTTCAGCGTGGCCAAAACTACGCACAACTAGGAGGCTGGCCTGCAGGACTATTTTGCGCAGTTTCTAGGCTAAGCGAGGTGTTGATCAACTAGAGGATAGCCCAAGAAAACTATGCATTTTTTAGGAGTAGCAGGGCACCTGACAAAATTGCGCAAATTTCGGTTACAGTGCAGTGACAGGCAGCGGGTGCTTCTCCTTCATGTTTGATCAATTTCGTTAGTCAACGGAGGCGGGCATGTTGACAGCTTCTGCGCAATATTTTGGAGGAGTAAAGTCTAGGTTCACTTCCCGATCAAACTCTTCGGTTGACCAATGGGAAGCTTGATAGATTTGCTTGCGGGCACCACAGATTGAGATGGCTTGCTGAGAAACTTATGCGTTGTTCTGGGTGACAGATAGTTAGCTCGATTATAGGATTGCGTAGTGAAAACTACTTGGGAGGTAGCCTCAAGCTCTGTGCAATTATGGGCAGTAGTACATGATCATTGAGGGTCGAGACTACGCCAATGTTTAAAAACTAGAACTGATGACTGGACCGTCCACCTAATGATACGGGTTTCAAACTGGGACTAGTTAGGTCTAAACAAACCGGTTTTAAAAATACATTAAATAATTAATTTTTAATGAAAATACTATTTTTAGGATTTAAAACCATGATTCCAAGCTAATAGAGAAAAAATATGCAAATATTTCTCATTTATATACCATGTAAAGGTGAATATATCAAAATGGCACTGAGTGCAATACATATCATCGAAAAAATACATAAGAAATGAGGCTCTAAATGGCCTCTAGAGTGCAAAATCAAAGCCTACAAACTGTGGGGCCACTGGCCTACTACAAGTCTACATATATGAAAATAGTGATCAACATTATCACTTGAAACTTATCATGAGTCATCATGATCAAACTCAGTTGGTTGAGTATCGACTCCCAAACTTTGCAACTTATTGAGTCACAAAATTCTCTATTGGTTCAGTGGCTTGAGTCTCAAACTTATGAAGATATTCTGCCTTAATATTCCTTATTGTGTCATTTGGTGCTTCACATGGCTTTACATGGCCTCCTTTCCCAGCCAAGTGTTGCTTGAACTTGCTAATCCCCCCTCCAATAGATTTTTGGCAATATTTGCAGATCATTTTTCCATTAATCATATCACAATGAGCCCATGCAGTATCCTTGGCTTTTGGAGGCATGTTGAATTCTACTTAGCTAAAACTATTTATTGTTCCACTACTCCAACAAAAACTCAACACTCTCCAAACTCCCAATCAAACTCAAAAAAATTCCAAGTGAGATGTGTGAGGCAAATGAGGGATTTGAGCTCCTTTTAAAGGCTTGAAGAGGTTGTTTTTGGAGGGAAAGAACCCTTATTTTCCTTCCAAAACACCCTACAAACTTGGAAAATCACACTGCGTGGGTCCTCTACGACCTTGGCAACTAACCGACCGGTTTAGGATGGAACCGGTCGATTTGACTATAAATCAGATGATTATGACTGATTTTTCCCTTTCTTGGGCGCAATGAAGGGTCAAACCGAGTTTTTTTTGCCGGTTTGACCGATTATCAGTTCAAACTGGTTGTTTTTTAAAACACTAGACTGCATAGTGCAACTCAGTGGATGTCCAACTATTGGAGGGTGGTCCGGTTGACAGAGTTTTAGCAAAATGACTAAGTTAAGTATCTTGTGAGTGAAATTGTGCATGCACGACCTTGCAAACACACACTCAACACGACTCGACGACAAGACACCTCGAACCAACAAGACAACATGTTCAATATGATTGACCAACGGGTGCGAGCAACAAGTGCGACACTTGAGATAGATCGTTGAATGACCATGACGACACTTGCTCGACATTACATACAACTTTGTGTGTGAGTGCGACATATGCTTACATAGCGAACACAACTTGTACACACGAGGACAAACCTTCAACATAACCAGAACATGACCGCAACCATGGGATTATGACCAACATGCTAAAAGATGTTTGGTGAACTATCAAGCGAGTAGGGTGCAAATACTCGAAACAAGCTCATGGGATGAGCCCGAGTGTTTGCAAACATCAAACAAAAAACCAAAGAAGGCTCTGAAATTCGATGCATGCCAAAATTTTGGAGGGTGTTGCAGTCGCTACAACAGGTAGCACCATAAATGCTCTAGGCATCAAATTTTGCAGGGAGGCTTGGGCAGATGTATTCCAAAGAACCCATAAAGTGTTTTGGGAAATTCCACACAGAAATAATTTTATTAAAATAATTAATATTTTTAATGGAGTTCCTAAGTCTAAACTTAGGAACATTAAAATATTAATGGGTATCAATCTAATTGTGGGTGTAACTTCTAGAAAACGACGGAGATCAAGTCAAAAAGATCTGAGCCTTCGATTAGGAGTTAATATAGGTCATTGGTTGTCCAGCTGGAAGATATAAGAAGGGGCTTGAGGGTCATTTGGAAAACACCTTGAGAGAGATCAAGGGATAGAATTTCTGAAGCGAGAAGTTCTTAGGAGGAAATTCAATTGAGGAGATTTCTTGTAGTTGAGGGGCAAGGAGAGCATCCTGAGAGAGAAAAATTTTCTCAACCAAAGAATCATCAGTAGAGAAAAGAAGAGAGTGATCCAGTAGCCCAGATGCAGAGGTTGATGTAGCGCCACGAAGGGCCATGCAGAGGCAACACAGAGGGTGAGAGAGAGTCTGGGATTTCGCTGAGGAGAGTCAGTTTCCAAAGCCAAGAACTGGGGTGTGAGATCGGGAGGGTAAGAGCAGAGACTCCGAGGAACAAATCAATCAGTAGACTGAGTGACGCAGAGCCTAGAGGGGTTGATGCAGAGCCTGCGTGAGGACTGCAAAGAGCAATGTAGGGCGTACGAGAGCCCATTCATTTAGTATCCAGATCAACCAATATTTTCTCAGTGATTGTGTGGTAATCTCACAAATCGTTTTGCCAATCTCTCTCTGTAACTGAATAACCTGAGAGTTATTCAGATATGTATTTGGAATTTGCTACTGATTAATAATAATAACCCCTCAAAATTGTTTCATCGGTTTTCCCACATTGGGTTTTTCCGTGGACATTTGTCCAAAAACAACGGTGTCATTTGTGTTGTATTTTCTTTCTTGCTCAGTCTCTTGTTTCCGCATAATTTTAATTAAGTGAAGGCTGCAATTTGCCGTAGGAAACTGCAAATAATTTATTTAAAGGAATTTAACAAATAGGAGTAACATCATGAGTTGCTACAGTAGGGATTCTGGTTTAGTAATTTTCACATAAGACATTCAAGAAGATTTGAGGGAGGCACCACTAATGATAATCCAGCATGAAGAGCACTTAGAGGAACATGAACTGTGAAAATTTGAAACTGAAATCATATTGAAGAAACTAGAAATTATCCTCCTAATTGTTAATTTTATTTAACAATTTATTTGTTGTTTACTACAGCAAATACTGAATAAATAACACTCCAATCTACACAAATAAAACTGTGGAAGAATAAATGTTGGAAGAAACGCTAACACACATAAAAAATAACACAATTATTTTTGGACAAAAGTCCCTGGAAAAACCCAACTTGGGAAAACCAGTGCAGCAACTGAGGGTTTTATTATTATGCAGCATTGAAATAATCTGAGTACAATATGGATGCCTGAAATTGACAATCCTATAGAGAAAATACTGGAAAAAAATATCTTGAGGGAATTTATCCTCACTCTAAGCAATCTCGACTCTTGACTACTTACTGAAAATCAAGTCATCCTTCTTGCTCCGTACAGCTACTGCGTCACCTTTGCGTAGTCTGCTACACACTTAGCCCAGAACCATTGAAGATCAAGTTGTCTTTCCTTCTGCTAACTGGGAAACTAACCCTCCGGCACTTTGGATATAGTTTTCAGCCTCTGGAACTAAAAAATAGCTTCAACCCAAAAAAATTGAATTACTCATTAAAGTTTATATGCAACTTCCTCGAGAAATCTCTACCTTTCTCCACAATGCACTCTTCGATCTGGAAATATTCCTTCGACTTCACTATCTCTGCCCCTCTCTCACTTCTTTTATCTCTAGCTCTCTACGGGAACTGATTGTTGCTACTCAGGAAATTGATCTGCCAAAAAATCAAACTGCTCAAGTGTCTACTCCATCACCACATCGACCTCTTCTTATAATCCTCCGTTGGAGCACCAACAACCAAGATTAAAACATAATCAATGGATAGGATCATCTTTGGATCAATCTGTGTGAGTTTCTACATGATTCTTGCCTTGACTTAATTAATATTGATTAATTAACCATAATCCCTAAGTTTAGACTTAAGAAATATTTTAAAATGGTTAATAATCTAATTAAGTCATTTCCAAGAGGAATTTCCATAAACGATTTCTAAGTTTTGGAGATCTCATGTATTATGGCCTCTCCACCAACTTTCGTGGCTAGAACATATCTGATGCTACAAAAAATAACACTCCCTCTTAATGAGGAATGTGTTCAAGTGCTACTGCATACCCTGTAACAACACCCTGTCTCTGCATCATCTCTTGTCACATTGTTGATGTCTGCCCATACTGCCCACCAACCACTGTGAAAATCTGATATATTTTTCATTTGTGTTTCTACTCACCCTACTGAACTACTGCCAACACTGCATCTGCACTGCAACTCCCTCTCATCTGTTTCTATTGCAACTCCAACATCTACAATTGAAAAGCATTCAAAATACTGAATCAACTGTGATTTGTATAATGCATTTGTCACCCGATTCTATGACTGCTACTAGCCTCTACACTATCCACTGAAGACTCCGTGTTGAAAATAGCAATAAGAAATGCTAAATATAGAAGTGCTAAAAGTAGCATTGCTATAAATAGCATTTCGGGATACATTCCAATTTTAGTTAGTCCTTGAACTAAAATTGAGAATTAAAATTCGAATTTGATCTTAGTAGCTGTTTGAAAAAATAATTAGTTAATTCATCTTGAGTTAATTAATTGGAGAAAATCAAACATGAAGTCTATGTGAAGACATGCAATAGTTTTCCCTTTGATTGAGGAAGTTACCCCTTAATTAAAATGATCAGGATGAGTTGTATTTTGAGTTGTAATTAGTTAGCTCAGTTAACTGAGTTAAGTCCAGTTAGCTTAGTTCCAACAATTTGTGGAACTGATTGTGAGTTCAGTTAGTTAATGCATGCATGCATGTAACTATTGTACTTCAGATAACTGAATATTCTCTCATAAATAACTCATGCATGTCAGTTCAGTCAGAGACCTAGTTGAGATGATATGATGGGACAATGTACTATCAGTTGTAGGAATATTCCATTGAGGATATCTCTTGCATGCAGAAGGAATTCATTCCTTGGAGATTGCGCAGTTATTTCTGAGTTTGGTGAGTTGTGTGAAAGGAGAGTTCACACAGGTGGCAGCTAGAGGACCCAAGATAATCTGCACAAAGAAATAATAGGCTTGGAGGACTGAGGGAAGGCATATGTTGTGTCTATTCAGTCTATGAGTAGCATTGAGGGATTGTACTGAGAGCTGGATAGCTTGTGAGCTAAAGCTTTGTGTAATCCGAAGATATTTCCACTTGTATGGTAATACAGAGATCAGGTTTTTTAGCTGAGGCTTTCCCCATAGTATTCTTCTGTGTTCATGTGTGATTGATTTCTCATTCTCTGTTATATGTGTTCTAATTGATCTTGCTCAAAATTGATTAAGCTTCCGCAAGTTTGATTGTAGAAGTAGATTGAGTAATTTGCTTTAATACATTGCATAATCAGTTTAATCTACGGTGAAATTTCTACACTTTGTACTACTACTGACTCTACATTGTGCCAATTGCACTGCTGCCAACTCCAAACTCTGCTCCCTAACATCTAACTACTACTAGTCTTTGTAATAGTCACTCTAGCATCTAACTGCATCAACTGTCACTGATCCATCATGCTACTAAATGTTGTGGGCCCCCGTAGCAAGTTATTGATCCATGAGGTGGACTCCTCAAGGATTTTTCCCATCTGTAGCGCTCTAGGGATACAAAACAAAGTCCCCCACCTCACTCCTAGAGGTATATCAACAAACATAATGAAGTCTGCCTCCAGCTTGGAGGACAACCTATCGATCTTTGCAGAAGCTGCCTGTTGGTCCTGCTTCTCCTCCTTGTCCTTCTTTCTGAGAGGACAGTAGTGACCAAGATCACCACACCTAAAGCATTTGACATTTGATAGGTCCTTCTTCTTCTTATGCTCTGCATGTCCTTGACTAGGACCCTTAGATGTGAGGGCCACATTCTCCTCCTCCTTCACCTTCTTTTGTCTATTGTTGTTGCCACTAATGGAGCTCTTCAATAAATCTTGTCTCAACTCCTCCTCCTGCAAATCATCCCACATCTTGTCCCACCTTGGCAAGGTATCTATGCCCAAGATACTTTGGACAAATACCTGACACTCCTCTGAGACATTGTTGAGTGACAAATGCACTAGGTCCGTGGGTTGAGGCGTTGCCTCAACATCTGACAACTAGTATCATAACTCTTGAATCCTAGTGAGGAAGGGATCTATGCCTTCCCCTTTTGCATCCTGATGCATCTTAGCTTCTCTTATAAGTACATCTTCCACTACTCGGAAGTACCTTGGTGTAGCGTGGAGAGAGTCTCCCACATCTCTTTGGTTGTTCCCTTGGCCGCTATATGTGAACAATGAGACAATATGATCCCTGACTTCATCTAGGATCAACCTCTTCACTCATGCCATATCCTTTCTGTACTCTTTCAGCTGATTTGCATCTGTGGGAATTATTACCACCACATCGATATAGACTTTCAGGCCATATTCATCTAGAAGGAAGGACATCCTTCCCTTCCAATTGACATTGTCGGAAGATCCATCTAACATGTTCTGATCATGAAGCCCAACAACGGCCATCTCAATGATCTATCGAAAACTTCATATTTCCTTCGGTTCAGTTGGTGCTCTGATATTCACACTCCCTTCTGGAGTGAGAATATCTTCTCACAATGACTGTTGATCTGCAAGGGAAAAAATTGAACTTCTTGAGAGTAAAAATTCCCTGAGGAAATTTTTCCCTCTATGTTTTCTCTTCTCTCCTCCACCCAACGTTGGCTCTTCTCTAACGTACTATTGAAAAACCTCTGCATCTAGCTAGAGATCTTCTCAACGAAAAATATGATTTGCTCCCTCTGCCTCTGGAATCACTCGATTTGGTAGGATCGAATTTTTTTGCCCCTCACTCAGAAAAATCGAACCTCCATAAGTAACTTGGCCTCCTGGCAAAATGATTGCACTGCCATTGAGAATTTCGGCCAGCGAACCACACTAAGTAGTGAAATTCCTTCTCTTTTTTCCTTTGAGCTCTCTGGGTGATCAACTTCTCTCCGATACCATGTGAAAATTCCAAACTAAAATCTTATTGCAACAATTGAAAATTAATATCCTAATTGTTAATTTTATTTAAGAATTTATTTGTTGTTTGCTATGGCAAATACTATATAAATCACATTGCAATCTACATAAATAAAAATATGGAAGAATAAATGCTGGAAGAAATGTTAGCCCACACATAAAAAATAACACAATTAGTTTTGGACAAAACTCCCCAGAAAAACCCAACTTGGGAAAACTATTACAACAACTGAGGGTTTTATTATTATGCAATAGTGAAATAATTTTAGTACAATTTGGATGCATGAAACTAGCAATCCTACAGAGAAAATACTAGCAAAAATATTTTGAGGAAATTTTCCCTCACTCCAAGCAATCTTGACTCTTGACTACTTACTGAAAATCAAGTTGTCCTCCTTTCTCTACGCAGCACCTGTGTCACCTCTTCGTAGTCTACTACACACTTAGCTCGGAACAATTGAATATCAAGTCATCCTACCTTCTGCTGACTGGGAAATTGATCCTCTAACACTCATGAAATACTTTCTGTCCTCTGGAACTGAAAACTAGTTTCACCCTCGCAAAATCAAATTGCTCACAAAAGTTTTTGCGATTCCTTTGCACAAATTCCTAGAGAAATATATGTCTTCTTTTGCAATGCACTCACCATTTCTGAGAATCTTCCTCCGACTTCACTGTCTCTACCCCTCTCTCACTACTTCGATATCTAGTTCTCTCGCCGACAACTGACTGCTGCTACTCAGGAAATCGATTTGCAAATAAATCGAATTGCTCAAGTGTCTACTCCATCACCACATCGAACTATTCTTATAATCCTTTGTTGGAGCACCAACGGCCAAGATTAAAACTTAATCAATGGCTAGGATCATCTCTGGATTGGTCCGTGTAAGTTTCTATATGATTCTCACTTTGACTTAATTAATAATGACTAATTGGTCATATTCACTAAGTTTAGACTTAGGAAATATTTAAAAACTAGTTAATAATCTAATTAAGTCATTTCTATGCGGAATTTCCAGAAACGATTTATGGGTTTTAGAGATCTCGCGTATTCTAGCCTCCCCACCAAATTTCGTGGCTAGAACACATCTGATGCTATAAAACTAACATGAACTAGAGGAGGAAATTGACACACATAGTATGCATGATGAGTCATCTTTGGAGAGCCAGTTGCAGGCTCAAGCCATGGTCGAGGGAGTTGAGCATCAATCTATGGGGCCACTAGTGATGAGATGCAAGTAGATACAGAGACATTTGACAGGGCTACAAAACTTCTAGATGATAGCCGCCAGGAGGAGATTGAGCATCTCACGATAGATTTTATTGGTTTGAGGAAGGAATCTCAGACACCTTGAGGCACCATCTTGTAGCGGATCGGTGAACTTGAGGACCTTGGAGTGATATGTGTCGAGTCAAAGGCCAAGATGGCTAGCTTTGGGAAACAACTAGCATCCCTAACTAGGCATCAAAGGGAAAATATTATGGAGTTACATAGCAGACATCTTTAGCAATATCTAAATAGGACTTGCAACACTATCAACCCACCTTTGTACACTAGAGAGAGAGGGGCAAAGCTTTCTAGATGGGTTGACTAGGTGGAGCAACATGAGTTGAGCATGATGTAGCATGTGCATAGTGGACTTGTTCCGTGTACATGTGGTCATGCATTCGATCCTCCCCATAGGATGGATTACCAAGAGATTATGAGTTGGTATTTAGTTGATGGGTCAATATTCTTAGTCAGAGGCATAGCACAGTAGGAGCCCTTAAACATGAGTGATGATGATTGGACATGGTGGCATTGGGATCTAGGTGGATCTATTGGTGGCAAGATAAAACAAAGGTTTGTTTGGGATCTAGGTATCGAGGGATCCATACATGATTGGGTGGCATGGAGGCATGACATGGCACAATGGTTTATATGGGATCCTAACATAGTTGACAAATGTGGATTGCTTGAGGAAAAGCAATCTTGGGGTGGGAGGATGTGTAATTTCCCCATTTTTAGTTTCCCTTATGATGGGCTTAGGGTGGATTTCCAAGGTTTGTGATCGCTAGGTCACAAGAGTGAGATTACACCATCGGTGGGACCGAAGGGTTTTTGAGGAGTCTTATGCAGTCAGATGGAGTTCACTTGTTGTATTTCATCATCACAGTCTATTATGTACAATTTGTTATTGGTTTCGTTGCATTCCAAATATTCCCATAAAATGAGGTTATTATTAGCATACTTTAATTAAATATGCTAAAGGTGTTATTGGAGCAAATTATTTGGAGAAATACCTTAGTGTAATAGCTCATTGGAACCAATGATGGGATGATGAAAAGTGACTTTCAACGGTTGGCGAGATCGTAGAGGCAAATTTACCATTTTCTAGGATTTAAAGTGACTTAGTTAAAATAAAATAAAAGTCGCTTAAATAAAATAAGGGAGAAGCCTCTAGAATTAAAATAAAGTATAAGTGCAAGTGGAGAATCTTCTAAAATGAAAATAAAATAATAAAATAAAAGTGCTTCTAGAAGGACGAAGAGATATCCGTCGAATCATTAAATAAGGGGGAAGCTAGCCTTTTGGGATATGTAGAGTTAATCATTGATTTGTGAAGATTGGGGAAGTTTCCCTCAAAAATTTATTATGCCCAAGACGAAAACCTTTGGGTACCTTGGAGAGATTGGTTGATAAAATTGGACAAAAATCCATCCCTACCGAACCCTTGGTGAATTCATTCAAAATTCACAAGTGTGTTTGTCACTATGCTACTAGATCCATGAGGCCCAGTGGTTGGATCTGCGGATCCAGATCAGAGATGGATTCAGATCCAGATCCACAGAGATACACCCAACATATTTTTGTGTGTAAAACTATTTGACATCAGCAGAAAATTCCAAAGCAGGGCTCAGTGCAAATTTACATAATGACATAAGTCCACAGACATCTTGCTTGATAATGGACAAATCAGTGATACAAATAATAAACTGAGTTAGCATGCACTAGTTCATTAATTTTCCATTGGTTGACGATATTATAATCCTAAATGCAGACCATATTATAAACTTTAATGCACGAGGTCAAGATTATAAGATACGAACATTTATTTGATATTCTAGTTAATTTTCACGCCGTAAGGCGTTTCTCTCTGAAATCAATTCCCCCAATTGCCACCGTGTACTTATTTGAGCCATCCGATCAGATGTTAGACGATTGAAACTTTCCGGACCGTTGGATGTAATTTAGGTTAATTTATTATATTCTTTCTGCTTCGCTGCTTCAAATCGCCGTATAGTTTCTCGCTGCTTCAAATCGCGTATAGTTTATATCGCTACTTCAAATCTCCCTGAGCAAGCAGCGTCTCTGGGCATCCGACTCGAGGAGTATCCAGTGAGGGTCGAGGAGTATCCAGTGAGGGTTTTGCAGGCAAAGTTTTCAATGGATCTTTCGGCCTCCATTGGAAGAGAAATCCTGCATCGATCAGAAGAAATTTCTCGCGTTTTAGGAAGGAAAATCCCCTTACAGACAGAGGACGGACTGGATTATGAACGAAGATGCCAGAGGATTCAGATCCTCCATAGTCAAGGTCATTAGTTTACTTTGATAATCATTTTATCCAGATGTTCTGTAGGCCGTCAAATATTCTGATTATTGCAAGATTTTCAGGAATTTTTGTTTATGCTGGTCACATAAATCAGAGTTGTAGTTGTTATCTAACCTGAGAAGGTGAATGCAGAGGAAATCTCGGGTAAGGATTGAATGATTGCGGAATAAAAAGAAGGGAAGTCCTTTTTTTTAACAGTAGGTGAAGAAAACCAGATCCGAATGGGGTGTGTGGCAGGCAAGCTGTCGACTGAAGGCTTCGCTGTGCAGAAAATGATTGATGATCATCGAATTCGCCAAAACAAACTGCGAGAATCTGAGGTATTTTAACACTCTGGCCACTATGGTTTAGTAGCTTACTCTACCCACACAATAGGTCGGAGTGCCAAATTCAGTGAGTGTCCGATTACCATATGTCAACTGTAGTTTAAGATATAAACGAAACCACAAGCAAATCCTAATCATCATCGTGTTTACTCTTATCATGAAAATTTCCTGCACAAACGCTTCAGGCCCCTGTTCTGATCTGTGCTCAGACACCAAACCAAGACTACTCATGAAGAAAAGCAACTGCCCCTTTTTTAGACTTTTCGTGGCCATATTTATTTCCACGACCCTTGTGCAGTGGACTAGATCATACCTCATACAGATACTTCTTTATCACAGGTCTGAAACGATCTTGGTTTTTCTTACCAGTTGCTTTCCCTTTGTTTCTAGATATGCTAAATTTCAGTTTCTGACAATCCCATCACTTATACTACAATAGTAATATCTATGTGATGTGGAATTTCCAGAATAATTCTGATAACCTAAAAAGCTTTTATGTTTTAAGTTGCAAAACACTGGCTCTATCATGCTTTTCTCCACAGATATTTGGAGGAGATTCTGGTTGGAATAGATGTGTAGACTCACTCATATTGTCAAATGACTCTTGTTGGACGCACATGCAAATTTATGAGTGCAGACTTCAAAAATTTGATGATCAATTTATGAATCCACTGAGGCACTGAACCAGAGGTGCAGTGATTCGGCCATCCACAATTGCATCGAATACCTTCTGGATGCCCTCTTGGCATGTTTGGTCTGTCCTCGGAGTCATCATTTTAATTTTGAGTTTCTCTCGGATAAATTCATACAGAGGAAATAATTTAGAGCCATGGATTAATGTTTTGCAACAGGAGCAGCATGTGACTGTTAGTGGGCTCCGCGTAAGAAAGCACGATTTCTGTAATCTCTTCTTGAAGGTGGGATTCGAGCTCTTTTAACTGCTCTACAATTTCAATCTTGTGGAATGCAAGAATGGCGTCAAGAAATGTCTGTTTGAGGGCGGAGACAAGTGCGAGGGAAGGGTTGCAGGGGGCTTCTAAATATGTGTATATTGGAATACCCCTGGCGACCTTAATAAGTTGTTCTTTAATGGATTTAGGAACATGGCATGTGTCTGAAATGCTTGAGGTGACTTCTAACACAACTTTCAGAAATCTTCAACTACCTTGTTCCTGCAACAACAGAATGGATTCACTGGAATGCTCCCCAGTCTCGATGGGCTCTTAATCTGCAAGTGACTTTTCTGAATGGCAATAAATTCGATGACATCCTCATTTTTTTAGAACATTTAAGCAACAATCCACACACATTCATATAAGTTTGTAGGGCTTATTGAATGCATTGCTTTGCCCCAATTGGCAGCAGTAAGAACTGCATTGTGTAGCCACACACAGCCCATTAATTGCTTTGAAGTTGAATAACATTTCCCCTCTAAGCATTATCTTGATGCCAACGTGGGTATGGTGTTCAAGGATTCTGCAATGATTATGCCTTTTTTCTGTCATGCTTTTCTCCATAGATATTTGGAGGAGATTCTGGTTGGAATAGATGTGTAGACTCACTCATATTGTCAAATGACTCTTGTTGTATGCACATCTAAATTTCTGAGTGCAGACTTCACAAATTTGATGATTAATTTATGAATCCGCTTAGGCACTGAAGCAGACGTGCAGTGATTCGGCCATCCACAATTGCATCGAATACCTTCTGGATGCCCTCTTCGGGTGTTTGGTCTGTCCTCAGAGTCATCATTTTCGTTTTGAGTTTCTCCCGGATAAATTCATACAGAGGAAATAATTTAGAGCCATGGATTAATGTTTTGCAACAGGAGCAGCATGTGATTGGAGAAATGGTCAGCTGGATTGCATTTGAAACTTTGTGGAAGCCACTTACTGAAGAACTGTGTTTAAGGGGAAAAACAAATCTATAGCAGAAGCAAAAGAGCATGAATTTTCAACTAACCTTCTGGTTGTTATCTTAGCTGGCCTTGCATATTCAAGGCATAATGGGAGTATTTCTTTATAGAAGCCAAACAAAGATAACTGGGATATATCAAAACATTCTCGGCTGTATTCTTGTAGGCATATTGATGGTATTGTATGAGTAAGGAGTGTGTACACTTTAAGTTAGTGATTTGAGATGGGATTTCTTTAATACATTATTTTGAACTTTATAATACAATTGTAATGATCTTATGGTTAGTTGTAGTTCATCCAGGCTAAATAATTGTATTTTGGTGTTAGAATTCTTAGGTTCTTAGTTATCCCTCAAGTCTTTCCATATATTAGTTGATGCTTCTATATAAGCAATGAATTTTTGATCTAAATACAAATGTGCTCCCTCTTCGGATTCCTGTAATTTCACTGTCAAAGAAAGTGATGTTGGGAAACAAGTAGCATAAAAGATATAATTTAAGAGAGATGTTCAGCAATCCATGACATTTTTCAGGTAAACGGTCCTTATATGGGCTTGTGTATTTTCAATTTTGCAATATCACCAATTATAACTCGATCTGGTACACCATTCACCATCTAAATTTGTTGCAGACAACGTCGACCAAAAAAGGATCTCAGTCTGAGAGGTAAGCTTCCTGAAAATCTCAACCAGCTCAAATCTTCAACTACCATCTTCCTGCAACAGCAGAATGGATTCACTGGAATGCTCCCAGTCTCAATGGGATCTTAATCTGCAAGTGACTTTTCTGAATGGCAATAAATTCAATGACATCCTCATTTTTTAAGAACATTTAAACAACAATCCGTGCACATTCATATAAGTTTGTAGGGCTTATTGAATGCATTGCTTTGCCCCAATTGGTAGCAGTAAGAACTACATTGTGTAGCCACACACAACCCATTAATTGCTTTGAAGTTGAATAGCATTTCCCCTCTGAGCATTATCTTGATGCCAACGTGGGTATGGTGTTCAAGGATTCTGCAATGATTATGCCTGTTTTTCTGTCATGCGTTTCTCCACAGATATTTGGAGGAGATTCTGGTTGGAATAGATGTGTAGACTCACTCATATTGTTAAATGACTCTTGTTGTACACACATGTAAATTTCTGAGTGCAGACTTCACAAATTTGATGATCAATTTATGAATCTACTCAGGCACCGAAGAAGAGGTGCAGTGATCCGGCCATCCACAATTGCATCGAATAACTTCTGGATGCCCTCTTGGGGTGTTTGGTCTGTCCTCGAAGTCATCATTTTCGTTTTGAGTTTCTCCCGGATAAATTCATACAGAGGAAATAATTTAGAGCCATGGATTAATGTTTTGCAACAGGAGCAGCATGTGATTGGAGACATTATCGGCTGGATTTCATTTGAGTCTTTGAGGAAGCCACTTACTCCAGAACTGTGTTTAAGGTAAAAAACAAATCTATAGCAGAAGCAAAAGAGCATGAATTTTCAACTAAGCTT
>APFE031084291.1:16758-50439 GCA_000404065.3 Pinus taeda
AAAATCAGATAAAAGTCGAACTCAATAAGCTGTTGAAAGCCAAGATAATCTTTCCCGTCAGACATTCTAAATGGGTCTCCAATATGGTACCTGTTAGAAAAAACGGAGATATTAGGATTTGTATTGACTTTCGCAATCTTAACAAAGCCTGCCAAAAGGATAATTTTCCCTTACCACCTATGGAGTAGATATTGCAGGCAGTGGCAGGCTCAGAATTAATGTATTTCTTGGATGGATTTTCAGGATATAATCAAGTTCTGGTACATCCTGATGATCAATTGAAGACCACATTCAGAACTAAATGGGGCACATATGCATATTGAAAGATGCCATTTGGTTTGATTAATGCTGGTGCCACATTCCAGAGAGCCATGGACAGTGCATTTAAAGGTTTAGTCAATAAATCTATAGTAATTTATTTGGATGATATAACCATGTACTCCAAGAAATGAGGCGACCATCTCAAAGACTTGAAACAAATCTTCCAACGATGTTTAAGGTACAGAATTTCACTTAACCCAAAGAAATATTTTTTCGCATTAAGCGAGGGGAAACTTCTAGGATTCATAGTGTCAAAATCTGGAATTCACATCGACTCTGATAGAATCAACGAAATTTCTGAAATATCCCTACCTCATAACAAAAAATCCATGCAATCTTTCCTTGGTCAAATCAATTTTGTAAAGAGATTTGTTCCAGATTTTTCACAAATCGTATCTCCTTTACAAACCATGATAAAAAAGAACTCTAATTTTAAATGGGGTGAAGATGAGCATGAAGCATTTAACCTGATCAAACAAGCTATTATTAATGCTCCATCTTTAGCAACTCTGAATTTTTCAGAGCCTTTTATTTTATACACATTTGCCTCAAATAAGTCATATGCTGCGATACTTACTCAAACAAATCAAGAAAAGGAGGAAGCACCAATTACATTTTTTAGTTCACATTTGCAGGGTGTTGAATTAAATTGCTTAGATGTGGAGAAACAGGCTTATGCTGTTTTCAAAGCGATCAAATACTTCAGACCTTTTCTACTCAAAACCCATACCAAAATTATAGTACCATTTCCAGCGGTAAGGAATCTTCTAGTACAAAAGGATGTGGGTGAGAAGAGGGCCAATTGGGTAACTTCCTTACAAGAATACGACATAGAAATTAAACCAGCAAACATTGTAAGAGGTCAAGGCTTTTGCAAAATGCTGGCTGGAGCGTCACAAATTTCTGAAATCCCATCTGTAGAGGTACAAGTGTGCGAAGTAAGCCTAAACGATGAAGAGTCATTATATGCTGATATCACTTATTATCTGAAGAATGGATATGCTCCTTCATACCTCGATTACACTAAGAAAAGAGCTCTAAGATTAAAAGCCAAACAATATTAGCTCATAAATGATATTCTTTTTAGAATGAATTATGATTCTGTTCTCCTTAGATGTCTTGAGAAATCTGAAGCTGATAGAGTTTTGCAGGAACTCCACAATGGGCCAGCAGGCAGACACTACGCTGGAGATGCTACTGCACATAAAATCTTGTGCGCAGGATATTACTGGCCCACGTTATTCAAAGACTCGCACAGTTATGTGAGCAAATGTCAAGTCTGCCAAACTACTGCTGGGAGACAAAAGAAGCCATCCTTACCACTACAACTAGTTAACATCGACCAACCTTTCAGTTAGTGGGAATTGGACATAATAGGTGATATCGTTCCTCACTCTTCCAAGCAGCATAGATATATCCTTACAGCAACAAATTATTTTACTAAGTGGGTAGAAGCAGTTCCATTCAAGATGGCTAATGCTGAAAATATCATTGAGTTCATAGATCAATTTATAATCACCAGGTTTGGATTACCTTCTGCTTTAATGTTCGATAATGCATCATACTTTTCTGGAAATGCAATGACTGAATTTGCAATTAAAAGAGGATTCAAACTTAAATATTTGGCCAATTATTATCCACAGGGCAATGGGTTAGCCGGGTCTACAAACAAAAACCTAATCAAGATTATCAAAAGAACAGTAGACCAAAATCATAAAAATTGGCATAAATCCTTAATATACACTTTATGGGCAGACCGAATAACGAGAAAATCTTGCATCGACACTTCTCCCTTTAATTTAGTTTATGAGAGAGAAGTAGTTCTTCCGACTCATTTAGCAATTCCTTCTTTGTCTCTAGTTCAATACATTGATGAAGTACCAACTTCCTCATTACACTTAAGGCAAATGGAAATAATCAAATTAGAAGAACAACGAGAACAAGCTAAGAAAATGCATGCTCATCATCAGACACTAGTAAAATCCTTTTTTGATTCAAATATAATCACCAGAAAATATTTTCAAGTGGGACATTTAGTTTTAAGATGGGACAAGGCACACGAAGAAAAGGGGAAACATACAAAATTTCAAAGAATGTGGCTTGGTCCTTTTCAAATTGTAGAAGTCTTAGGTCCATCGACATTTGTGTTACAGGATTTAGCAGGTGAAAGAGACTCTTTGCCTATCAATGGACAAATTCTTAAGAAATATTTTCAATAGAAGATTATTCTTGTATTTTTGTAGAGTAATAGTTTTTCTCTTTTTCATAATAAAACCAGTTGTGAATGGTTACATTAGGCATTTACGAAAAAGACAGCAACTCTCTTTCAGATTTTTATTTTTCTCTTGTATAAATAGCAAATCTTTTGGAAAATTGATCTTTATTATTGAAAGATACAGTTAAAGACTCTAAACTAGATATGACACTAGTTTCAACTTCATAAAGTTTGATGAAAATAACCTTTAGTGAAGAAATTGTTTTATATCAGTACAATGAAAGGTATCAATAACAAAATAAAGATTCTCTGTAGAATAGTTACTTCCAAAAAACTCTATCATTGTCATCTAGAGCTATCTAAAGAAAACAATGACTTCCTTCCTGCTAAGGAAATCACAACTTTCAGAGGAACAATCCAAGGATACACTTCATCTTGAAGAATGAGCGGTCTCATCACGAGCCAACTTATCATAGTCACAGATATTATAACTTGCTGACTTTGCCAAACACTGCATACCACAACAGGGCAATGACTCAAGATTGTTACAATCAAGAGGCAAGGGGTCTCATCACGAGCCAAATTTTTCAGTAAAGTTATAAATAAAGTGAATGACTGTGTCATAAATTGGCTATCAAACCAAGACATTGTTCTTTAATAATAAAAAGAAAATCAAAGAAATAAGTATGGATGTGGATTCTTCTTTGAGAGTTGTAGGTTTTTTTAAGTAGGATACAGGATCATTGCTGGGTAACAGGTAACCCTGTCGAGGCTAAATGCCTGCTGGTAGCAGAGGCTCTACCTACGACGAATGAGCATATTTTAAAACTGGTTTATAGAGAAAACATTGTTTTATCTTTACAGACCAAGTAATGACTGATGTAACCACAAGGACTAACTTGAGGCAGCAAATAATCAAAGTTGAAAATAGCTGAAACAAAATGTCATTGACAGGTTAGAGCATAATGTACTTTATCTTTCCATAGTAAAGTTTAATTTTCTGAAAGTTTTGGAAGCTGAAAAGATCCAATAGAAACACAGAGATAACTGGTTCTTCCAAGTGAATCGCCAATTGTTGTGGTCACCAACAACCCCCCTCCTTATGAAGTGTTATTGCTAATACTAAATAAGTGGGGACCCTAAAAAAAAATCAAAAAATCAGTTAGTGTTACATTTTCTTTTTTTTTTAAACTTACAACATCATGGACTTAGGAAAATACCTTGAAGAATCTAAAAAACATAAGTTTCATTGAATTCACTCCTTAAGAGATGTCGCATCGCACAAATAATGATAGGATACACCTTCTAATGAGTTAAAATGACAAAAAGCGAAATTGCGATGCGAAACCTCATCGCATCGCATACATTGAAGAAGCACTCACATTGAAAAACTCTAAAAAAATCGCCGATATGCGATATCGCATATCGCGCATCGTAAAAATTACATGAATCACACATAAGGATTATAACGATCTGCGATATTGCAATATTGCGATACTACGATACTGCGATACCGCGATACTACAAAATTGCGATACCACGATATTGCGATGTTGCGATATTGCGATACAGCGACCTTGCGATAAAAAACAACACGATGATGTTGCGATTTGTGATACTGCGATTTGCGGCATCACAAAGCAAAATCGCGGGACCCCTCCATCGCAGTTGGTTCTGGCTCACTATTCGAGAAAACGTTTTTAGCCAAGAGTTGGTCATGTATTTTAATGCGAATTAATGAGTTATTGCCAGTTGTTAATGAAGTATGGTGTTGTGTTTTTCGAAGAAATAGCTCACATAAGGTGGCATGTTTTGTATATCTTCGACATTTAAAATTTTTCCTGTCATTAGTCCTTTATCATTACTTCTACATCAATGTAAACCGCAGGAAAGAAGGACGAAGCGTTATGCAAGGTAGTATGCAAAAAACTATGAGGAGGAAAGGCAGTGCTCCAATGTACATTTCGGAAGGCACACCTAATCCAATTAAGGAAGAAAACGAGCCGCGGAACTCTTCTGAGGCATCTATCATAGATTTCTCATATACAACCATGGTTGAATGGGTACTGAACGATGCTGATACCAGAAACAGACAGTTTAATTCTCAGGGTCAAGAGCTCACGGAATCACTATTTTTACAAATTTTGAGCTTTATACCTGATGAGAGAAAAAGGCGCAAGAGGCAAAAAACACATCAGAGAAGCCCGGATCAAGAAACAAAGGCAGTTTCCAATGCGCGATTAGCACTAATCACGCATCACTAAGAAAAATTGTTCAAAAAGGAAGGCCCCTAGTTACTCAGTCATCTGCAAGCCCCAAAAATTGCAAGAAATCAGCGATAGAAACAAACTGGAAACAGAAGACTAAAGGGAAAGTAGAAGCAGTCCAAAGGTTAACCAAGTTGAAATGGGATTTTTACCAGGCATACATGGTAATGATACATATTCATTGGATGATTCTCAAGTATATCATCAATTTTACTGAGAAGATAATGCCAGCTCTTGCCGATTCTGTTTGCTTGACTCAATGAAAGACGGAAGACAGTCAACCGACTCCACTCAGGAAAATACTGAATGCTTGCGACATTAAGGAGTAGATTTAGAAATAGCTAGATAGTAGATTTAATTTTAGAAATAGTTTTGCCTAGAAAGAGGATGGTAATTTAAACCGAATCCTCAATTTCTTTAAATAAGTTATTTAGTTAGTAGTGTTTAAACCCTTCTCATGCATTTAGAGAAGGGTCCAGAAATTTATCAAAAACTTGTCCCCAGAACATGCACTTTTGCACCCTCAGAGGAGGTTTTGGTGAATGAATGGAACAGGGTTTATTTGATGTTTGCATTTGATATCTGCTACTGATGTTGCACTTCTGTACTCTTAGTGGATGTTAAATCAAGGAGAGATAAATCAATTGTCGCTTGAAGCTCATGAGTAGGACTAGTTATAAATGGTACTTTTATCTCTTAATCATTTCTTCTTATGCGTTAAAGTGATATTCAGTTTTCATTTGTTTATATATTACAGCGTGGACGTCTGATTTATCATTTGGCACTTTTGTACGCTGATAACTATTTGTTTATGTTTAGTGTATCAATAACTCATTTATGCGATAAGTTTTCACAACTGTTTCGTCTAACTTCTTATACGAAGTAGTTCATCTTTATCGAATTCTTTTCTTATGATAGCTAAATGATTTTTATTACCAGTTATTGTTTGAAATCTTTTGAGATTGCATAGAAGAAAGATCACACCCCGGGTTAGCATAAATTTCGATATTTTTATGTTTATTAGAATACAATAGCATAGAATTAGATTAGAATTAAGATAGAAGTATTCCATTTAGAACAGAAACACCCATCTTTTTCACACACACACACTGAATTGGGAAATTGGTCCTATATCCCCAGTCGGACTCGCTATACCAAACGGATAAGGAGCTGCCAACCAAGGTCCGGACCGGGCGAGTATCCCCCTTGTTGTTGACCTGATTTTTGGGGCCTTCAACAGGGCCCTGAAAAGTTTGAGGAGACAGTAGAAGATATTGAGGAACCGATAGAAGACATTGAGAAACTAGTCGAAGTCATTGAGAAGCCAAGAGAAAACATTCAAGACAGGGCAAGTGCAGTAGGAGAACAACCAATGGAAGGGAACAATGAAGGATTCTTTGGTGGAGAACAGGTAGGAGAAGGAAGAGATGAGAATTCTCTCTCTACCTTGGGATTTCCTATTGGTGATCTTCCCAGTGGAGCAACTCCCATGAAGAATATCCCACTTTTGACCTTACCTAACTTCCATGGTTTATCTTCTGAAGATCCTGATGACTTTCTTTTTGAGTTTGATATATTATGCAAAATATATGATTATGTTACTAATGCTCAAAAACTAAAGCTATTTCCAACAACACTAAAAGGAAATGCACTTAGATGGTTCATGAGTCTGGGAGGCCATGTAATCACAACATGGGAACAGATGAAACATAAGTTTCTTCTCAAGTATCAAGACTAATGTCGAACGAGAGAAAAAAGGGAGGAACTATTTAAGATGGTACAAAAGGAGGATGAAAATCTGGAGGACTTTGTGGAAAGGCTACAATATAATCTGCAAAGGTCCAATCATCCCAATGTAAGTAAAGATATTCTTAAAACAATGTTATTGAAAGGGGAAAGGGATGATTGTCTAGACATGCTAAACATGCTTGGTAAAGGGAACATATCTAAAGAATCATATGAGGAAATTTTTAACCTCTGTAAAAGATGTTCAAGAGTAGCTGCAAGGAATAGATCAAACAACAAGGATAATACATATTCAAGAGTTCAAGAATCAGCTACTGGAGGAGCAACAAGAGCTGAAATAGGTAATTTACTTGACGAATTTAAAACTGAAATGTTAAGTTCCTTTGCTTCACAGATTGACATCTTGCAGGTTAAGAAGAAACAAGCATAAGAAGAAGCTGCTTTCGCTATCTTTTGTCCCAAATGCAGAGATAAACACCCACTAAGGGAATGCCCATTGGACAAAGTACCAATCTGCACCCTTTGTTAGAAGGATCATGAAACACAACAATGCCCTTCTTTAATAGGAATAAAAGCAGCATTGCAACCAACCAAAGAAGAAGTTGAAGCAGTCTATCTGCTGACACAGAGAAGGCAATGGCAACCACAAGGACAAGGTATGAACTCTAATATGCCATTTACATCCTCTAAACATTGGAATAATTATCCTTCTTTTAATCAAGCAAACTACCCACCCATGTAACAAACAAACCCTCCCTTTGTAGACCCAACAATGTGGACTCCTTGGCCTCCACAACAACAATATTACTTTAATCAATGGAATCCAAACTGGAGAGGTTAAGAACTCCCGTTTCCAAATCAATTTCCTCAGTTTCAGTAACCACTCCATCTACCATCAGGTGCTCCACCAAATAATCAGATGATGAGACCCTAGTTACCTATACAACCAAACCCTAACCCCAATAATAAAGCTGTGCAAGTTATTGATATTCAGAACTAGCCTACGCTTCTTGTTTTCCCTGCACAGTGTAATGATATTCATTTACAATCTAGGAAAAAAGTCGAATCCATTATTGATGATATTACCCCTTTTGATTCTAATAAAGAAAAGACAGAGAAAAATAATTTATGTAAGGAGGTACAGCCACCCTCTAATAAGGATGTTAAAACAGTAGAGCCACCATTCCCTGAGCGTTTAGCTTTGACTAAAATGCCTGAGCCACCTGATTTCAATATTTTAGGGGAATTACAGAATATTTATGTTAAAATTCCACTTTTATAAGCACTAAGAGATGTACTAATTTATGCCAGAACTATGAGAGATATTTGTATTAAGAAACCCAGTAGGAAAGCTAAAGATCCCCTTACAGTTCATGTTATGAGTGGTCCATCTGCCTTAATGTCCAGTAAAGCCCCTCCTATTAAATATGGTAATCCTAACCATCCTACTATTATAGTACAAATTGGAAAAACTATCATTTCACGAGTTCTGGTAGATTTAGGTGCTGCTATAAATATTATGACTCTTGAAACTTCACAAATGTTACAACTAAAGAATATGATTAGAGAGACACCAACCATTCTAGAGTTAGTTGACCGTTCTGCAATCAAACCGGAAGGAGTCATTGAAGACCTAATCATCTCAGTTGAATCCTAGAATTACCCAGCTAACTTTATGGTATTACAGACTAAAACAACGTTGGGGGGACATCCTCTAACTTTGGGAAGTGTGGAGCTATAAAAGGGGTCTCTTTCACCTCTAGTTACCAAACATTAATATGTCAATCCAGGAACATTTCACTATTTCAAAGAGTGTCTTAGTCTGAGACTTAGCATTTTCCAAAGTAATGCTCGTAGTACAGTTGTTTGAAACTACAAAAGTAAATGGATGCGTGTCTATAACTTAACTACTTCAAAAGGCTAAATCACACATTCAAATCTTAAGCAATGTATCAGTCAAGGGTTCGGTAGCAATAACCCATCCCTTTAGAAGCTGATGGAAAAGAAATCGGAGAATAGATCAGAGGTCTGGGAGTCGGGCAATAGATGCCAATGCTCACTACAGCCTGAGATCATTCTTCACACCAAAATAACAAATAACAGGAAATGGAACGACAGATAAAGAGAACAGTAATGAAAATAGAACAGCAACCTTAAAATGGAACAACAATTCGAAAATGGAACAACGATTCGGAAATGGAACAACAATTGAGAAATGGAACAACAATTCGGAAATGGAACAGCAATTCAGAAATAGAGCAGTAACTAAGTCTAACAAGCTTTGAATCTATTCAATCACGTGCACTAGTCATAACCAAACATCAATCCTTCATTCTTAAAGATGTATGCACAAAATGGAACAGCACTGCCTACAAATACATGATGGAACAACACTGAAAACCATATAAACACAATGTGCTCAGTCTGATTCAGTTGTCACTCTAATTAGAAAGCGTACGATTTCGTCTCAAGATGAAACAGTAATATTCAAGAATTCAATAATCATATAAAATCAGAGCTTCCAAGATAAATTCTATAATGCTAAGGCACAATCGCATAACACAAAAACTCTGTAATGGAACAATAGTATCCTATAGAAATTAACTGTATTATACCAACACCTAAAGGAATAGTAACATGATGCAGCGTCAATACAACACTTTTGTTTGAAGGAACATTAATGGATTAAACACGACAGAGCATGTGACAGAAACTTTATAAAGCACGACAGATTACCAGATCACGTTGATAAGCAAACCGCACAGAAACCACGCGTAATGGTACAAGAGCAAGTGTCCTTCAGGGCCAGGCCCTTAGCCTCCAAGGGTACACCGCTTAAGGTTATTCTAGGCTCAAAGATAAAAGAGTAATCAAGTCTATATTAATGCATGAAGTAAAATTATAGTAAAGCAAGTCTTAATAGGATGTAATGATCATAGTCTTGATCTTTTAAAAGAAATTACATAAGAGCATAACCATGCTTAAGCTAACAATGATGCCCCTTATATAAGGGTGACGACAGAGATATCTATATGTAGAAATAGATAAAATAGCGATCCCTCAGGATCAAGGATCCTGACGGATTCGCAGAATCGTTAATCCTGAGTCACTTCTTCTCTTTTCTGCACCGAGCTGGTATCTCTGCTTCCTTTCCTAGGTTGGTCCGTTTTGATCTGGTTTGCATACGGTCTCCCATTGAAGGGACAACAGTTAACCCATCTTTGTCTTTTCCTTTCAGACGGCCACTTTTCGTTTTTCCTCCCTCCTGTACATGGAAATGAAAATTGTCAGCATTCTATATTAATCTCACATGTTTCGTTATAATTCTTTATCATTTTCTAAGTTCATAATGCAAAAAGGCTTATAAGTCCTAATGAAAAGATACTGAAATAACCATCAAAACATACCTTCTTTGATACTCCACACACCCCCCTGCTTACTCTTTTTCATGGCCTCATGAAAACATTGTAGTTGACATGCAAGGCAGTGAGTGAGTAGACTGGAGATGGAATCTCATGTGAGGGCCTACAGCCGTGACGTGAAACTAGGTAATCAAAGAGATGGCCTATCTGACCCTCAGGAATTTCATACAAGGCTTGGTATCTAGGTGCAGGATGCCAAATGATTGGATTCTGGAACCTATATCCTAACCAGGATGGCCCTGCCCTCAAAAGAATTTCGCCATAGAGGGGAAAATGGTTGGCAGCTAGTTTAAATTCTCATACTTAAATGGTTCTCTGAGCTGGATATTTGGATTAGATATTCGATATCAAAATTTAGCTGCATCAATGGTAGGGTCTTTGATAGAGGAAAAGTATTCAAGTCCCTACCGAGTGATTGCCTCATGCATGGGTCCTAATGCTTCAATCACTCCTGGAGTCTTCATGAGATTTCTATGTTTCCTCCATAACTGTGTTGGCTCCCTAGGCTCAGCTCTTATCCATAGATCTAATCCATTTTCTTGTCTTTGAAAAGCGTTATAGGCTTTGAGCCATTTAATTTGATTAACTACAAATGAAATAAATGCCTGTAATTGAATGTCCCCAACAAAAGGGCCAGGGTTCAGTTCATTCTCCTGTTTTAGTACAAGGTTATGCAAGTAAAATTCACACAATAATCTCTGCACTTTTACCCCGTGGTGTTTACAGCAGTTTATGAAATCATCTATGGTGTTAATTTGTATGGGAGCACATGCTTTAACAACCTTTATTTTCAATTGCAAATACCTTTCCATTAAAAACAGGGCATAGTTCTTAGCAGGGGCTCTACATGCTAGGACGTCATTGTATAGAGAACACAAGGTATCCATTTGTTTGATAACTACATCTAACCTACGAGTTACCTTTGCAACTTTCTCTTGTTCCTTCCACCATCCTTCAAAGGTATGGTTTTCAGATAAGTTGACGTTCCTTAGCTGCTACTGTAATTCTTCATATTTTTCTCGGGGGACCGTTTGCTCCCTAAGCTTTTCTGCTTCTTGCTGAGCTTGCTTCAAACCCTTCTGAAGGGTTACTATTTTTGGATCCTTTTTCCATGTAGCAGTGGAGACCGGGAGCTTTACCTAAACTTTCCTATTGCACTGCTTCGATTTCAGAACCCTTATTACTCCCGAAGGTGGTGCCTCCGTCTAAATTATCTTATCACGGGTCATCACTTCATCCATTTCTATCTTAACACAAACATCAACCCATTGCTGTTCCTTTTCAATTGGAACAAAAATCTATTTTTCAGCTTCATTTGGAACTGCATCTTGGCTTTTATCGGGGTTTTGAGCAGCAGGATGGATTCTGGTCCTCCACCTCTTGCCCTTAAGGGGTTTTGCTGGTGTAGTCAAACCTTTTCTTCCTGAAGTCCCTTTTACCCTTTTCCTCGCCTTTAGAATCCTAATCTGCTGGTGAAGTTGGACTATTATGTTCAATAATCTCTACTGTTCCTTTCGTAATTCCCTTATTTCTGCCATTTCTTCAGAAGGAACAGCAGGCTATTTACTGCGGTCTGGACTGCGACTAGCTTCTTGATTTTCTTCCTGGGGTGGCTGTTCCAGAGCAAGAACCTTAATTGGCTCTGTTATTTCTTGGGCTATTTTTTTTTTTTTGCCCTTATTTCCTCTGGACATTCTTCTGGTGCCTTCTGATTAGGAACAGGTTGTTCTTGCTCAGCATTTTCTGACATCTTCTTATCATGAACAGACAGATTTTCTACTTCTGCCTCTTTTGCATCTGATTCCTCGGGTGCATCTTTCTCCTGGGGTTTCTCTCCGGCATGGAGGTCTGATGGACTTGAAGGTTGGCCATATTCGCCCATATTGGCCAAAACTTTGGCCAATTCATCTTCCCCTAATGGGTCTTGTAATGAGCTTCCTTCCTACTGTTCCATTCCCTCCTCTTGCTCGGACTGCTCAGCTTCTTTTCCCTCGTCTCCTTCCTCCTCAGATTGCTTGTTTTCTTCCTCTTTTTCCTCTTCTTCTTCTGCAGATTGCTCTACCTCCTCTTCTTCTTCTTCTTCTGTAGATTGCTCTGCCTCCTTTTCTTCTTCTTCTGCTTCTGCAGACTGCTCTGCTTGCTCTTCTTGCATTTATGTTCCCTTGTCTTCCCATGGGGATTGCTCATCTTCGATTTCCACCATCTGACTAGTGCCTTCTTGGGGCTTCTCCAGCCCCCCTCGTAGCCATGCTAGATGGACCGCTTTCCTGCGTTTTTCTGGTTGCTCGGGTGTGCTGGTAACATGTTTCCGTTTTTCCGATTTTCTTGTGTTTTTCTGGTTTCTCGGGTGTGCTAGTGACCTTCTTCCTTTTTTCTGGACGTTGGGGTGTGCTAGTGACTTGTTTCTGTTTTCCTGGACGTTTGGGTGTGGCCAACCCCCCATTTACAATGGTAATTAGTTCTTTCCAGCGGCTCTGCTGCTAGGTGAGACTATGGTTGACTATCAACCGAATCAATCCGTGATGACTAACAACTGACTCTAAGTGTTGTGCTTTTTTCATGCTTCGTGCAACGTCATGAAGTAATGAATTCAACAATGCAGGTAAATTTACAAAGCATTTCTGCTTTAGAACAACTAGGAGTTTAAGATGTCGTGGTCTTACCACGTCTTTTCTGCCTTCACA
Source organism: Pinus taeda (assembly GCA_000404065.3). NCBI lineage: Eukaryota > Viridiplantae > Streptophyta > Pinopsida > Pinales > Pinaceae > Pinus > Pinus taeda. The sequence continues at coordinate 29,414 of APFE031084291.1, forward strand.
GGTGATATAGCTTTGGATGGTCTTTGCTAATTCTGCCCACGGCTCTCCTAGTGTTGCTGGCAGCACCCCCTTTCCTTGAATTGTCAGGCTTTGTCCCTCGTCTTGGAAGATCTCTATAATCTTCTGCAGCCTTTCCTTCTTTAACGTCCATGCTGGTCCAGTGGCTAGCAGTCCCGAGACTTCTTCGATTATGTCATCGGTGACTGCTATATGTTTTCCTCTCACTGTGGAGTAGTCCACTTGCAAGTTTTGCAAGAATTCAATCGCTACTATTTCATTAGACTCCCTCAAGTGGTTAAGATAGATCAGCCATCCTGCTCTTGCCAGGATTTCCCGGGCAGCAGCCGAAATAGTTAACACTTACGGTTCTTTGCGAATTGATCTTCCTCCCATAGTTTCGCTGCGAATTCTGAAAGGGACGACAGCTATTTGTTGAAATGCAGAGAAGCTGGTGGACGTAAACCTCGTTTAAACTCTAATGCTGCAACGTATACAGTGGAAATGGCTTTAAACAACAAATCATGTAGAAAAAACAAAAAAAAATAAGAAGACATAATACTGTTGAGCTGTGTTATACCCCAGTACACAATCTCCCAAATACCGAGCTGACACGTAGTCTAGGGAATGATGAGATTAACCTCCCCCGCCCGCAATGTGATAGGCTGTCCCAACCGTCAAATAAAGGAGCAGTGCTCGTTCTGCAACAAATTCTTTAAGGAATAGCATATGGCAATATGCCATGTTTACAAAAACAACCTATTATTGAAATTGAGATATAAAGTTGCGTCGCTTTAATACGTAAGAGACTGCGGTGATTTGATGCAAGGTTGGGGATAAGACATTTGCCATCAATGGAGAGTCTTATGCGGTCATTGTCACTGGTTCTGTAATGATTGGTGATAATATATAGTCATGCGTTATATGGTTGGGGTAATAACATATAATTGATTACCACGGCATAGGAAACAAAAGGATGCAACTAACTTACCTATTGGTGTAAATAATGCGACTTCAATACCATTAACAGTGCTCTGCTGGCGACAGGTGTCCATAACCTTGGCAGAGTTGTTTATTTCACCCATGGAACCATAGTCCTTTGTGTATGCTAGGGAACATTGTGTAATGTCAAAATGTAGGCCATTATGTTGGCTTGGTGACCAGTTAGCCATAATGCCATTCACGAGGAAGGAGCGAATAGTGGGCAGGCCGACTCGTGATGAGACCTCCTATTCCAAGGGTTGTTTGTTTGTTATACCTTTTGGACCATTTCCTTAGTGTGGTGGCCATAGTGGGAATGCCACTTCGCTTCCGTCCTGATGATCATGGTAGGCCAGCTCCTAATGAGACTTCCTATCCTGTAATTTGACAATTTAGAAACCATGTTTGCTCCCTTTTTTTTGTTTTTCATGAAGTGCCTTCCCTATTTATACACAAAGGGTAGTTCAACACTCCTTCAGAGTAGGAATGGTGGAAGAAGTCTTAATATCCCAATAGGAAGGTATAGTTCCTTTGCTCTTATTACTGAATGATAATCAAAGAGGATTAAAAAGGGACCATCATGATACAGATAACCAATCAGAACAAATTTAGTAGATCAATGATAGCAAAAGATGATGAATAAGCATGTCTTTCCTTCTGTCTTCGCACCAATTCAGGGAAATTTCTTATAAAGATAGTGATTTATGATTGATTGATTTCCGTATGTTGTGTTTTTGTTCCCATTACATAAATGCATAGTCATATTCAAAAAGACTTGAAGGAACATGAGCAATAAGCATCCTCAATTTAGAATAGCAAAAGGACCAAGCTGTTTCACAAGGAGAGTAAAAGCATACAAGTGGTGTTCCTTTTGAGGAAGGGAACAACAATAGTTCACAAATACTGTTCCTTTTCCAAAAGGAACAACAAACACATACAAATGTCGTTTCTTTGGAAAAGGAACAACAGAAATAAAAAATGTTGTTTCTTTGGAGAAGGAACAACAGAAATCAAAAGTGTTGTTCCTTTGGAAAAGGAACAGAAAAAACACACAAATGTCGTTCCTCTGGAAAAGGAACAACAGAAATCAAAAGTGTTGTTCCTTTGGAAAAGGAATAGCAGAAATCCAAAATTGTTGTTCCTTTTGGAAAAGGAACAGCAGAAAACCAAAGTTGTTATTCCTTTGGAAAAGGAACAGCAAAAACACACAAGTCTTGTTCCTTTGGAAAATGAATGAAAAAAACACACAAATGTTGTTCCTTTAGAAAAAGGAATAGCGAAATACGCAACTGCTATTCCTTTAGAAAAAGGAACAGCAAAAACACACAATTGTTGTTCCTTTGGAAAAAGGAACAACAAAAAGACACAACTGTTGTTCCTTTGGAAAAAGGAACAGCAAGAACACACAAATGTTGTTCCTTTGGAAAAAGGAACAACAAAAACACACAACTGCTATTCCTTTGGAAAAAAGGAACAGCAAAAAGACACAACTTCTGTTCCTTTGGAAAAAAGGAACAGCAAAAACACACAACTGCTGTTCTTTTGGAAAAAGGAACAACAAAAACACACAACTATTGTTCCTTTGGAAAAAGGAACAACAAGAACACACAACTTCTGTTTCTTTGGAAAAAAGGAACAGAAAAAACACACAACTGCTATTCCTTTGGAAAAAGGAACAGCAAGAACACACAAATGTTGTTCCTTTAGAAAAAGGAACAACAAAAACTCCTAATGTCGTTCCTTTAGGAAAAGGAATAGCAGAAGCAAAAAAACTTTGTTTCAAAGATATGTACAAAAGTAACTCAAGAAGCTATGTACAGACTGTAAAGAAAATTAAATTCTTTAGTGAATCACAGGTGAGGAAGACTTCTCTTCCTCCCCCAAAATATCCATATCTGAATCTTGGCGTAGCTGTTGGCAGAAGGACTCCCGAGTAAGTGGTTTGCGGTAGAGACGGACTCGATGGCCATTTTCCTTAAAGGCATATCCAGAACCATAAATAGTGATTAGGGTAAGGGTACCATTGTCATGGACCTTCTGGATTTCATATGGTCCCAACTAACAAGTCTGGAGTTTCCCGGGGAAGTCCTGAAACCTGGGGTCATACAAAAGAGCCCAGTCTCCTTCGTTGAAGACTTTATTTTTAATGAGCGCATCATGCCATTTAGCTCTCTGCTGTTGTATCAGAGAAGTGTTTTGAAGTGAAAAGAGCCTAATTTCATCCAGCTCATTGATCTGTTGTAGTCGATTAGTCTGTGCCTCAGTTAGGTCTAAGCCAACTTCCTGTGTTGTTCGTAATGTTTGGATTTCGAATTCTATGGGGAAAATGGGTTGTTTTCCAAACACTAGCTGATAAAGTGAGTAACCAGTGGTACTCCTCCATGTTGTTCTATAAGCCCACAGTTCTTCAGGTATTCTAGCAGCCCAATCACGTTTATGTGATGCAACAATTTTCGTTAGGATCATTTCTATTATTTTATTGCTGCTTTCTACTTTCCCATTTGCGTGTGGGTGGTATGGAGTAGTAACTTTATGCTGGACATGATAGTTGTTGAGTGTTGTAGCTATTCTGTTTACAACAAACTGTGGTCCACTATCTATAATTAACTCTCTTGGAAGGCCATAACATAGAAATAGATGGAATAGGAACTGTATAACAGAGTCTTCTGTGGCTCTTGGCAATGCCTCTCCTTCAACCCACTTTGTGACATATTTTGTTGCCACCAAAATGTATGTTTTCTAGTTTGATGATGGGTTGATTGGTCCCAAGAAATCAAGAGCCCATCGCTCAAATGGTTCGATGACTAGCTGTGGTTTCAAAGGCATCTCATCCGACTGACTAGGGTGTCCCACTCTCTGGCAACTGTCACAGGCTTGGACAAATTTCTTTGCATCTTTGAAAATTGTGGGCCAGTAATACCCTATTTGTAACACTTTATGTCCAGTCCTGCGATCACCGAAATGTCCACCACATGGTTGGTCATGGCAGGCTTTCAAAATGTCAAAAATTTCATTCTCTCGAATGCATCTCTTGATATGCATGTCTTCCCCTGTGTGAAACAAATAGCTCCCAATCCAGAAAAATCTAGTACTTCACTGAACAATCTGTTTTTGCTCATTAGGGGTTAGAGGCTTTGGTAACTTACCTACTACAAGGTAATTGGCAACGTCAGCATACCAGGGTGTTTGAACAATGACATCAAAGAGATGCTCATCCGAAAATTGATCTTCAACTGCTGCTGCATCAACTGGCTTTGGCATTCTTGAGAGGAAATCAGCTACTGGGTTTTCCTTTCCAGGTTGATCCTTGATTGTAATATCAAATTCCTGCAATAAAATTAGCCATCTAGTTATTCTTTCATTTGTGATAGGCTTGTTTTCTAAATATTTTATAGTAGAATGATCTGTGTACAAGATAACAGGATATCCAGTAATGTAATGTCTGAATTTATTGACAGCATGTATAACGGCTAGAAATTCTTTTTCGGTGACAGTATAGTTTAATTCAGCAGGGGACAGATTTTTATTAATGTAATAAATTGCATATGGTTTTCTATTCTCTTCCTATCCAAGGACCGCTCTAATGGCTGTGTCTGAGGCATCAGATGATATCTGGAATGGAAAATCGCAATTTGGTCCTCGAAGAACTTGGACTGTGGATACAAGCTTCTTCAGATCTTTGAAAGCACATTCACATTTCTCTGTCCAAAGAAAATCAACATTACCAGTTAGTGCATACAAGGGTGCAGCAATACGTGAATAATTTTCTATAAACCTTCTGTAATAACCAGAAAATCCAAGAAAGCTACGTACCTCTATTTGAGTGGTAGGAGTAGGAATAAGCAAAAGTATTTGGATTTTGGCTGGATCTACCTGAATGCCAGCTGTTGAAATATAGTGTCCTAAAATAAGTCCTTCTGTCATCATCATATAACATTTTTCATGGCTTAAACAAATCCTGGTAGCAATGCAACATTGTAGGACTTTTTCTAGTGTATCCAGTGTTGGGCCAAACTCATCTCCGTGTGGAGTAAAGTCATCCATATATACTTCTAGTCCTTCATTTATTAGGTCTACAAAAATGCTAAGGATAGCCTTTTGGAATGTAGCAGGGGCATTGCATAACCCAAAAGGTAAAAATCGGTAGGCAAATGTTCCCCAAGGACAAGTAAAAGTAGTTTTGTCTTGATCTTCAGGGGCAATCTGTATTTGGTTGTACCCACTAAAGCCATCAAGGAAAGAAAAGAATTTCTTTCGTGCCAAAGTGTCTAATACTTGGTCGATGAATGGGAGAGGGAAGTGATCTTTTTGTGTTGCTTTATTTAGCTCCATGTAGTCCACACAGATTCTCTATTTCCCATTCTTTTTTGGTACCACCACAAGCGGGGAGACCCATTTACTATCAGAGATAGGGTAGATAAAGTTAACATCTAAAAGTTTTTGAATCTTAGCTTTTACCACTTCTTTTAGATGAGGATTTAGTCTTCTCTGAGGCTGTCTAACAAGTCTTGCATCTTTTTCTATGTAAATGTGGTGTGTACATAACTGCGGGTCATTTCCTTTCATATCAGGGTAGTCCCATGCAAATGCTTCTTTATATTTCCTTAACATATGGATGAGATTTGTTTCTTGTTTGGATGTGAGGTTGGCATTAATTTTTAAGGCTTTTCCGTGTTCAATTTCCACAATTTTACTATCTGCAACAAAAGTGACAGGGATTGTGTGATCATATGTATCTTTCAGAGGGTTTTCTTCTAATTCATTATCAAATGTTGTTTTTATCATATGACATTGGGTACGAGATGTGAGTTCAGTTTGACTAATGAAATTATTGAAGGCATCATCTTCTATTTGGTCTTTGAACTCAAGTGCTTCTTGTATAGTTAATGGAGATCTAATGTTATCTGTAAGATATGATACAGGGTGCCTATTAGTTTTGACTATTGTGACACTTAGCTGTGCTGGGGGATATAGCACTAAATTCTTGATATCTGCTCCCCTGGTTATGATCATATTCCCTTGCTGACAGCCAATATAGGCATCGACAGTGGCAATCCAAGGTCTTCCTAAGATCAATGGATGTCCATCAAGTTGGGTTTTAGGATTTATTATCAGACAATCGGTTGGATATTCCTAGGAGTCAACCGAGACCATAACATCATGTAGTATGCCCTTTGGCCTAACCACAGATCGATCAGCCAATTCTAACAAAGTGGAGGCGGGTTCTACAGATGTAATGCCTAACTTTTGGTAAGTAGCTTTTGTTAAGATATTGATTGCAACTCCAAGATCAACTAAGGTATTGGGCAGGGTTTGACCATAAATCTAGACAATTACTATTGGGTTTCCTGGGTCTTCATATTTAATGGGTGTTTCTTTTCCTGATAATAAGTCAGATAAAGTGTCGACTACTTGAACTCTTGGATTATTTTTTATATTCCTCCTTGATCTTTTTATGCACAATTATTTGATAGTTTTTGCGTATATCGAGATGTCTTGAATGGCTTGGAGGAATGGAATTTTTATGTACAAATTTTGTAATTCTCCCAGAATGTCAAAATCAGGCTGTTGTATAGGTCGAGGTATGACTAATTGTTCTGGGAATGGGGGAGAGGATGTGGTTACTTTATTATCAGTTTGTTGTTTATTCACATCCTCTTCATGTGACAGATGTTCTCTAGGTAACTGATCTTCAATCTGAACCGTTTTATTTCCCTCAGTTTGAATAATACGCCTAGATCTTAACTGAAGATCATTACACTCTCTCAGATCATGTCTTACTTCTGGTGTTTCTAGGATTTGTAGAGATTGGACCGGTCTGTTATTTTTGTTAGGGTTGGGTTGGGTTGGGAGTTGCGGTCTCAGATTAGACTGGGGATTTTGCTGTAAAGCTGGCAGTGTAGGTTGAGGGAGAGGGATATTTCCTACTGGCTGATGCATTAGTCTCTGCCAGTTTGTCTGCCAAGCTGAGCTTTGCAAAGTAGGAGGAGTCCATTATGGGGGGTATGGGTTGTTTTGCCAATATGGTGGGGGATAAGGATGATTCGACCAACTAGATTGGCTTGTCTGATTCAGCCACGGGTTTGCAGAAGGAAATGACTGTGGTGACCAATTTGGAAATGGAGGCTGAAATTGACTTTGCCATGTATTATGCTATTGAGCATTATACTGCGGAGACTGAAAAGAAGAAGCTGGGTCTAGAAACATACTAGTTTGTCGCGGCTACCATTGACGGCACTGGTTTAGCAAATACACCGCTTCTGGCACTTCTTCTGCTTCCTTATATACTGCTTTCAGTCCAGGTAGTGAGGGACAGCTTTCCGTGGAGTGATCTCTTGTACAGATGGCACATGTTTGGACTGCATCCAGTGGAAACTCCTTATGGCTATGCTTCTTCCTGCATCTGGGGCAGAAGATTGCCAAATTCTGTTCTGCCTCCATTTGCTTCTTCTTGGCCTGCAAAATATCCAATTGTGTAGTCAGTGTCCCTAATATATCAGTTTTAAAATTTTCTAATAAATTTCCAATTTCTACACGCGTTACTCCTTTTGATGAAATTTTATTCTCTCTTACAAAACCGATCATGTTTCGCTGGTTTGATTCGTGTGCTGCCTCTCGAACTCCTGATACATAAATCAATTATGTCAGCAAAAATTTCCTGATAAATATCCCCTTTTCCCATAATGTTTAATGTTTCGATCCATTATTCCTTCATGCCCCTTATTAATGCTGTTTTCAACATGTTGTCAGGTAAAGGCAGTGATTCATAGGGAGATATTTGTAGATTATACTGGAAATGTTCCACATACTCTTATAATGTTTCGTTTGGTCTAGCTATCATTTGGAATATTTCATCTTTCAGTTCTCTAGACTTGCAATAGTCCTGATATTTTTTTAGAAAAAATTCTTTCATTTGTTCCCAGTTATTTATAACCCCACCACCTAATCCCATAAACCATTTTAAAGTAGCCCCTTTTAGTGTAGAGGGTAACAGTTTTAGTTTCTGGGGGTCAGTGTTGTAATCATATCCCCTGCATAGTACATCAAATTCAAATAAAAATTCATCCGGGTCTTCTGATGTAAACTCGTGAAATGTAGGGATATGCTGAAGAGGGATTACTTTCATGGGGGCATTAGCAGCAGAATCCACTATGGGGTATTATAATGTAAAAGTTTGGGTGTTTAGCTAGTTTTGAGCCATTGGGTCAAAAATATGCAATTAACCTTCTGGGATATCTAGGAGGGTGTTCCTAGGTTGAGAGGGAATGGCTTTGAAAGGAATAGTTTTAATAGCACTTCCTCTATCTGGGACTTTTGACTGAGGAGATTGGGTCTCTCCAAATAGTAATTTTTGCAGCACTTCCTTTGTCTGGGCTGCTCAATGGTTGAGTTATCCTAAGAGGAGATCTCGGTTCCTCAGTTTCCCATGTCTCTCCTCCTCCTTCACAAAGATTACTGAAATTCCCTTCCTGCAATAGCTCTGGAGTAGAATTTTCAATTTCTTGAAAGTCCCGTGCGTCAGTTTGACTATGCACCTCAGCAAAGGCTACAGATGGTGAATCTGTGGCCTGAAGGGAGCTAGTAGGCTGTTTAGAAGTAATTTTCCTGGGTCCTACTAAGGGCTGAGATTCAGCTTTCTTATAGATTTCGTCTATGAAGGTTGATTGACCAAGGGTCACCAGCCCCTTAGCTTTTTCTGGCTTTGGTAAAGGTTTGGAATTTTTCTCTGGCTTTTTCTGCTTATTCATTCACTCAATTTAATGAGTAAATCCTACTTAAGCAATAGCAGCAAATCTGCAGGAAAGCGGGCAAAGGAGCAGGGCTTTTACATGATCCACACATAGGTTCCTACCTTCCATTTTCAAAACCCAATTCTTCCCTAGCAGGCTCGTACACTTCTCCGAGAAAAAAAAAAAATGGCTACACTCTTTCCCCGGCAACAATGCCAAAATGTGGAGCTATAAAAAGGGTCTCTTTCACCTCTAGTTACCTCACATTAATATGTCAATCTGGGAATGTTTCGCTATTTCAAAGAGTGTCTCAGTCTGAGGCTTAACATTTGCTAGAGTAATGCTCGTACTACAATTGTTTGAAACTACAAAAGTAAATGGATGCATGTCTACAACTTAACTACTTCAAAAGGCTAAATCACACATTTAGATCTTAAGCAATGTATCAATCAAGGGTTTGGTAGCAATAACCCATCCCTTTAGAAGCTGATGGAAAATAAATCAGAGAATAGATCAGGGGTCTGGGAGCCGGGCAGCAGATGCCAATGCTCACTACAGCCTGAGATCGTTCTTCACACCAAAATAACAAATAACAGGAAATGGAATGGCAGATAAAGAGAACAATAATGAAAATAGAACAACAACCTTAAAATGGAACAGCAATTCGGAAATGGAACAACAATTTGGAAATGGAACAACAATTCAAAAATGGAACAACAATTCAAAAATGGAACAAAAATTCAGAAATAGATCAGTAACTATGTCTAATAAGCTATGAATCTATTAAATCACGTGCACTAGTCATAACCAAACATCAATCCTTCATTCTTAAAGATGTACGCACAAAATGGAACAGCACTGCCTACAGATACATGATGGAACAACACTGAAAACCATATAAACACAACATGCTCAGTCTAATTCAGTTGTCAATCTAATTAGAAAGCATACGATTGCGCTCAAGATGAAACAATAATATTCAAGAATTCAATAATCATATAAAATCAGAGCTTCCAAGATAAATTTTGTAATGCTAAGGCACAATCGCATAACACAAAAACTCTATAATGGAACAATAGTATGCTGTAGAAATTAAATGTATTATACTAACACCTAAAGGAATAGTAACGTGATGCAGCGTTAATACAACACTTTTGTTTGCAGGAACATTAATGGATTAATCACGATAGAGCATGTGACAGAAACTTTATAAAGCACAACAGATTACCAGATCACATTGATAAGCAAACCACACAGAAACCACGCGTAATGGTACAAGAGAAAGTGTCCTCCAGGGCCAGGTCCTTAGCCTCTAGGGGTACACCACTTAAGGTTATTCCAGGCTCAAACATAAAAGAGTAACCAAGTTTGTATTAATGCATGAAGTAAAATTACAGTAAAGCAAGTCTTAACAGGATGTAATGATCATAGTCTTGATCTTTTAAAAGAAATTACATAAGAGCATAACCATGCTTAAGCTAAGAATGCTTCCCCTTATATAAGGGTGACGACGGAGATATCTATATGCAAAAATAGATAAAACAACAATCCCTCAGGATCAAGGATCCTGAGGGATTCACAGAATCGTTAATCCTGAGTCACTTCTTCTCTTTTCTACGCCGAGCTGGTATCTCCACTTCCTTTCCTGGGTTGGTCCATTTTGATCTGGTTTGCATACGGTCTCTCGTTGAAGGGACAACAGTTAACCCATCGTTGTATTTTCCTTTCAGAAGGCCACTTTTCATTTTTCCTCCCTCCTGTACATGGAAACGACAATTGTCAGCGTTCTATATTAATCTCATATGTTTCGTTATAATTCTTTATCATTTTCTAAGTTCATAATCCAAAAAGGCTTATAAGTCCTAATGAAAAGATACTGAAATAACCATCAAAACATACCTTCTTTGATACTCCACAGGAAGGCCTTGGTTGGCCACAACTGATGCCTTTATCAGCTATAGATCTGGTTCAATGACAATTTCTAATGGATGTGAAACCAAGCAGCTTACTCTCTACCCTCATGCCACACCCACGATTAATAATGATAATTTTGTATGGTTGGATTATGATGATAATGCTACTCAATCTATTTTGACTATCAAACAAGCTTTAAGGTTTAAAGATACCACAGAGGATGAAGTAATTAATAATTTTATTTGTGAACCCTCCTCGGTCACCTCTGAAGCACATAATTAGTTGACTGCAATTTTGAAATCTGATACCCAAGAAAAGCTTAAATCTGAAGATCTACCCCAAACATCTACCATCTCATCTAAAAGCTTAACAGTAGAAATCGAACCTAGCAAGACATTGAACATAAACGCCAACTTAACAGATGCTAAAACACAGCAACTAATGAATTTACTTCGTGAAAATAAGGAAGCATTCACATGGGACTATACAGATATGAAAGGAATCTCTCCTGAATTATGTACTCATTTCATCTATATGAAGGAAGGTTTCCGACCAATTTTTCAACCCCAGTGACAAATGAATCCCAATTTGAGGGAAATTGTTAAAGAGGACCTTCAAAAATTGCTTAATGTAGGGTTTATATACCCCATATCTAATAGTTAATGGGTTTCTCCATTGGTAATAGTATCTAAGAAAAACAGGAAATGGGGGTGTGTGTAGATTATAGAGCCTTAAATAAAGCCACTCAAAAGGATCACTTTCCCTTGCCATTCATTGATCAGGTGTTAGATAGTTTGTCAAGGAAGAAATTCTTCTCATTTTTAGATGGTTTTAGTGGATATAATCAAACAAAATTGCACCCCAGGACCAAGATAAGACCACTTTTACTAGTCCTTGGGGAACTTTTGCCTATAGAGTTCTCCCATTTGGACTATGTAATGCACTAGCAACCTTTCAAAGAGCAGTGATAGGAATCTTCTCTGATATGCTTAATAATTCTATGGAGATATTTATGGATGATTTTACCCCTTATGGTGTGTATTTCGGGGATGCATTACAAAACCTTGAGAAATTACTTAAACGTTGTGTACAAGCTCACCTTTCCTTAAGTACTAAAAATTTTCATATGATGATGAATGAAGGAATTGTATTTGGACACTTTATTTCATTTCAGGGAATTCAAGTAGATCCATCCAAAATGCAAGTAATTCAGAACCTTCGTATTCCTAGAACACAAACTGATGTAAGAATTTTTTTAGGACATGTAGGATACTATAGAAGATTTATCAATTTTTTTTCCAAATTAGCTTCTCGTTTGTTTGTGTTACTTATGAAAAATGTTGAATTCAAGTGGAATAATCTTTGCTAGAAAGAATTTGATGAACTCAAGCATCAGTTATCTACAGCTCCTATTTTAAGGGGACCTGATTGGGCACTTCCCTTCCATATATCCTCTGATGCTTCGGATACTGCAATTGGAGTTGTCTTGGGACAAGAGGAAAACCATCTTCCTTATGCTATCTATTTCATTAGTAAGAATATAACTCCTGCTGAGTTTAATTACATAGTTACTAAAAAAAAAATTTTAGCAGTCATTTATGCTATTAATAAATTTCGACATTACATTACTGGTTACTCTATTTTTTTCCATACTGACCACTCCGCTATTAAGTATTTAATGAACAAATCTATCACAAATCCTCGAGTCACTAGGTGGTTATTGTTATTAAAAGAGTTTGATATTACAGTTGTATATCGACCAGGTAAAGAAAATGTAGTTACTGATTTCCTGATGAATAATACTCCAGTAGATGATTCCTTTCCTGATGAATATTTATTTGCAGTATCTGCTCACTCGCCTTGGTACGCAAACATTGCCAATTATCTGGTTGCAGGGAAGTTACCATCACACCTATCACATTGAGAGAAAAGAAAGATCATTCAACAAAGTGCTCAGTATAGCTGGATAAGTGGGTGTCTTTTCTACATAGGACATGATCATGAAATTCGAAGATGCATTAGAGAAGATTAGATTTACGATATACTGAAGGCTTGCCATGATGGCCCTTGTGAAGGGTATTTTGTTGATAAGAGAATGGCACATAAAATTCTCAGGATGGGTTATTATTGGCCCTCACTCTTCAAGGATGCAAAGAAATATGTTCGGGCCTGTGATAGTTGTCAGAGAATGGGTTAACCTAATCATAGAGATGAAATGCCATTGAATCCCTAGGTAATACTTGAACCCTTTGAAAGATGGGCTCTACACTTTGTAGGGCCCATTAATCCTCCATCCAATCAAAGAGTTTACATATTGGTTTGTACAGATTATATGACTAAATGGGTGGAGGCTAAAGCACTCATCAGAGCTAATGAAGAATTTGATTTAGCTTTTCTATTTGAAGAAATCTTTTTTAGATTTGGAGTGCCTAGAGAGCTAGTTACAGATGGAGGACCTCCTTTCAATTCTCATGGTTTTAAAACCATCCTTCAAAATTATCATATTCATCATAGAATGACTACACCATACCACCCCGAAGCCAATGGATAGGTGGAGACTACAAACAAAGTTATAGAATCCATTCTAACAAAAATAGTGAAGGGAAACAGGAAGGATTGGTCTCAAAGGCTCCCTGAAGCACTATGGGCTTACAGAACTACTTGGAGAAATAGTATAGGATTTTCTCCCTATGAATTGGTTTATGGTAAAAGTGTTGTTTTTCCTGTGTAATTTGAAATTAAAACCTTAAGAACTGGTTTAGCTGTTAACCTTGATTTGACTGATGCACAAACAGCCAGGTTGCAACAGCTTCAAGAATTGAATGAAAAGAGATTAGATGCCATTCATCAAACAACTATGATCCAACAACAAAGAACAAGGTGGCATGATAAAACCATCAAGCATAAGCAGTTCCAAAAAGATAATTGGGATTTATTGTATGATCCTCGGTTTGAAAAATTTCAAGGGAAACTACGTACAAGATGGTTGGGACCTTACGAAATAGATACTATTTTTCCCAATGGAATAGTAAGGCTCCTAACAATTGATGATTCTAGAACACCATTATTACTAAATGGTCATCGACTCCATCTGTACTAGCGACCCATTTCCAAAGAGGATTTTAAGGCCACTTACATGGCATATTCACGTTATCTCTTTTTGCGAAAGCCTGCTACCCCTCATTGCATCTAATTTTTGCATTGTATTTTTAGCATTAAATTAGATTTCTTAACTAATAATCCCTATTAAGGGTTGGCATATTGCAATTGATTATTTTGCAGATTCCAGATTTAGGAAAGGCTAATTGAAAAGGACAATCCTACTACAAGGAGATCCAAGCTTGATCTTGTGAAGCACTGTCATCTCATTTCAATCCATCCATAGTTCATTTCCTCATCTTCCAATAACATTTCCATCATTTACCCTCCTTTCTCTTCCCCATGTTTCCCATCATTTTCTGCAACATTTTTCCTATTTTTCTCATCAATTAAATAGTACTCGTTAGCAACATTTTCCCATTTTCCTGTTGCTAAAACACCACCCTTCACCCATTTTCTTTTTGCTGAAACACCATCCTTTACCCAGTTTCCTGTTGCTGAAACACTACCCTTTACCCATTTTCCCGTTGCTGAAACACCATTTCTTTTCAAAATAAATCACCATACAACACTTCCCGTCATGAAAATCACTTCTTCCATTATTTTTATTCTAATTCTATCCTTTCACTGCCTTCTCCTATGACTATACAGACCTTTAATATAATCACCCTCATGTTTCAAAAGTTTATTCCATGACTATTGATGATCTATTATCAACGAGCACTATATTTTTCGAAATATGGATTAAAGGTAAACATGAGGTATGTAAATATTATGTGTAAGTACTATTAAACTATGGTTAAATGAGAAGATTATGTCATTATTACCATGATCCCCGTACATTTAAATCCATTATTTTAGCCGTAGTTGGGGGGAATACCAAGATTATATGCCATCATTTCACAGCAAGCCAATTACCATCATTTTTCTTACCCACTATCACGTCTTATCACCTCGCCTCTATGTTGTTACTCCATGTTCTCATTCGCAAAAATTTACTCTCTCTAAAGTGCGGTAACTCGGTTTTTGACTATGCATTTTACCAAAGCTGGTTAACTATGGGAGGACCTACTATTCGATATGAGCCCGACTTGATAGCTATACTTGAATTAAATCCAGAGGTATATTAGATTTTTCAGTGGGCAAGCTGGGTAGAATATTTTCAGAGGCTTCAAGGATTTGATTGACAATAGGTCCTTGAATTTGCATGTAATCTACAAGAAGACCATTCTACTGTCCAGGGAGTTCGAATTCTGGTCTTAGAGCATTACATAGCATAGGTTTCAGGTCTGCTGGTCACTGGCATTCGATGGTTTAGTTGCAAGCATATCATTTTGAATGCATAACAAGATATTCTCATACCAGGAGAACAGGTCGAGCCCAAAGGCCGAGGTCTCCAACTTCACTCATTATTGCCTTTGTGGATGACAGTTGTTGAATTCGTCAAGCATTATCTCACTTGTGAAGGTCTCTACCTGTTATAGACATATTTGGGCACTGCAACCCAATCACATATGTCCATAAACCAAGGGCTTCTAAGTCCCTAAAAGTGTTGTTTCATACCCTAAAGGAGCAAGGTCAGCTGATTACATCATCTCCCAGAAGTTCTCCATGAAAAACTGCTTAGAACTGGTCAAAACTGGACCATACAGACTGCTCAGTGCTAAGGGTGTGATGCATCTCACCTACCACATGCAAAAAGTGCGATGCATACTGGAAAGCCCTTCTGTAGGGTATGATGAGTGAGAGTAGATAAATGGCAGAGACAATTTGCAAGGTGAATGATCATGGAATCTTCTAGAAACTTCTCTTGTGACACTTGCCTCTTTGAATTCGCCCAGGGATGAGCAAGAAATCATGAAATCTCCAAGTGGAATTGAGAACTATCAGAGAGAGGACACTAATCAAAATCCTAGAAGCTGACTCACCCACCTACAAACATCTATATATGGATCCCTCATCCCAGAGATCCAGAGGCTAGAATCTTGTATTTTGTAAGGAAGTGTTGTTGGTTTCTTTGTGGAACATCATAGTGTTGGGTGATCTAAGCTTTTCATGGGGTGAAGAAGGGCTTTCATGCTAGGAGGATAACATTGGGTTAGATCAATGGGTTGTAATCCTCTCCTCTACTCTTTCTATCAATAAAGCTATTTGAGTTTTCCTCCACATCCTTGTATGTTTGAGTTGATATATGCATTTGTGTGGTCAATATATATCTGGTCCTATATTGTTTATGATTGTAGATCTCTATGCTTTGGTGGTATTATGTTGCCTTGACTTTACATGTGCTCTTTGAAGTGGGGTAAGCAAGGGAGAAGTGACAAAGATCTATAAAAGGGGAGAGGAAACAAGCAAGGAGCCAAGCGAAAGACTGAGTTTGGTACTCTCTACTTCTCTCTCATCTACTTCTCATAAAGGAAAATGCAAGTGACTTTAGTTTGTTTGTTTCTAAGATAGCTACCCAACTTAGTGGGACTTGCAGCTCTGAATAGACACAAGATTTCCCGATAACAAAATGGCGACTCTGCTGGGGAGAAAATAGCTTGTTTTCTTGTTTATATTTGTCTGCTTTATAAACTACAGATGGAGCCTGAAGTCAAGCTAGCTAGCCTTCAAACTGCTTTTGCTATGAAACTGCAAAGTAGATCAATGTTGCTTCAGTCCATCTCCAGTTTTTGTTTATAAACTGAACAATTGATTTGAAAACATCCTAATTTCCCTGGTGGTGCCTCAAGTAACCTCATTAGATCAGCCCCTATGATTTGCATTTACTGACTATCATTAGCTCAGCCTAAATCCCTGAACTATGCTGCAAACTGTGACCAAAAACCAAGTTAAAGTCTCGTCCCTGGAACATCACAATATCTCCTTTAGGTAATCTAGATGCATCACACCTCCCATGTGTAGTAGGTGAGATGCATCCCTGTTTCCCTATGTTACAGGTGTGATGATCAGATAAGACTGTTTCTGCCTCCAGATTTTGGTTTTTCTTCACTATGTTCGGCTTTATTAAGGAGTTTTACTATCTGTGATCAGTATACCACTATTGAAAAGCCCTTCCTTTGCATTATTCAGCCTCCATTGTACAAAGAATTGTGAATGTTTTTATGTATTTTTTTCCATTTATAGTTCTCCTTTACAAAGAAGTAGCTTAATCGAACTGTCGTCTTTTGATTTGGAAGTGTCGTAAGTGTCGTTTTCAGTCGAAGAAAAGAATTATACTCTTCTTGATGGTCGATTACACTGTTACTCTTGTATTTAATTTGAATTAATAGTATTTCAAGTGTCGAAAGCAATTTTCAATTTGAAATCACAAAGAGTCGCCCTTGTCTTCCTTTCGTATTTTGAAGAGAAAATTGTTAGTACTGTCACTTTGAGAGAAAAGATAGTTCAGATTTGTACTTAGCATTCTTTTTGTCATTCACACCTTAAGAAAGTAGAAAACAAATACATGCATGTGTATTTGCATTTGACTGCTTGTTGATTTTGATTTAGGATAGTGCATCTAGTGTGTGCTCTTTGCTCTATGTTGAAAGAATCTTGCTTCTCTTTCCTTAGTAGCTAGGATTTTCATTGCAAAAAGAAGAGTAAACGACTGTTTATCATCTTAGATTGCATATTTAGGAATTATATATCTACATCATGCGGTGAACCTTAAAGGCAAACATCTTAAGAAAGATCAATTGTAAAATAAATTCAATGAACATAAAAACACTTTGGAACTTAATGCACAACATTTAGAAGTCTAGGCTAGAGATGTATTCCAGCGTCATAAAGCTTGGTAACTATTGCTTTCATCGTAGGTTGGGTGATTCCTCCTCTTTGAGATGAAAAGTGATAGTAAAGACTTGTTCTCCCACGTATCGTCAAGTATATATTGGGAGGCCACAATAGGCTATATCCTTTATCCTTAGGAAGCCGTGTCTACCACCCTATCGATTGCAATGCACCGAACACAACATTCAGGAAGATTGACTGCCATACCATAATAAGTATTCTGCAGTTTTGCGATTGGTTTGGTAATCCCTCTGTTTAGATTTCCAGAGTAGTCTCTTTCATTCCTTTTCAGACTCCTTAAAGGAAAAGGTCCATCTGAGCACTTGTCACTTCAGGCTCATTAAAAATCGAAGGCGGCTAGAGCATCTTTAGCTTTTTCTCAAATCTTAAAAATTGAAAAAGCAAGTTGTGTCAAAGCATCATAAAATTTATTTTAATCGGAATAACGTCACTGTTCCCTCATTGATCTTAGGTTGAGAAAATGGAGTCCACTAACCAAGGATTTCCCCTTGGGGGAAATCCTAGTCCTTTCTCCACTTAGGGAGATGTTGGTGCACCTCATATGGCCACATTGTCCCTTCCAGGACTGACAATTGGCCTGCTAATATGGCTCTTCTCAACCTCTGTCATTCAAAGCGTCGTGATTCCTGAACAATCGAATCAGCAACTAGATGATACTAAAGTTACCCCCCAACCTTCTACTTCATTTGTTTCTCCCTCTCCTCCTTCCTCTTCGCTTGGTAAAGTTGGTAAAACTAACAACCAAGTAGCTGAGAAGAAGAAGAAAGGGAAGGAGAAGAAGAAGAAGGAGCCAACGACCAAAAGGGGCAACCATACATCGTCTAGTGAAAATCCACACACTACACCATCCAAACCTAAATCTCCATGTGTCATTTGCAAAGGAGACCACTATCATCGAGATTGTCCTTGCATCCCATAGATCTTAAGGGATTGGTCTCTCCGCTTGCACAATCTGGTGTCCTCAACCTCTGACGATCATGTTGAAAGTATACCGTCAACTAGTGAAAACAAAGTCACCAGACAAAAAGGAAGATCTAAAATTCCTTGCAGGCTGTGTGAAGGTGATCATGCCATCCACAGTTGCCCCTTCCTAGATGAAACTAAAAGAGCCTTGGATAACCATCCTGCTTCACCGCTACGGCTTCCTCTTGGATACAAGAAACTCTTGCCAAGTCCATCACTAGTTGAGAATCTGACCGACACACCTTTGTGGTCAGTCGAAGTGTCTATCATTGAAGATAAACCCTCTCAGTCCACACTCGACCAAATTCAACAGGTCGAGATGGCAGTCGACCTAGTTTTGTCTTCAGAAGGTCTACCTTCAGATGATACAATCACCAAGGAGAACAAGAACAACACCATTCAAATTCTGTTCATGAGCATAGACTTCGATGAACATGGGGGAAATCTACCCGTCCCTTTACCGCAGGAAGGAAGTTCGTCAGAGACATATCCGGCCATTTACTCGGTCCCACCTCCAAGCAACCTAGTTGTTTCCTTCGATTGGAATCTACTAGGCACACCCCGTCTACCATATAATGTACCATTCTGAATCATAGTACAAGCTTACATAATGGTCATGGTTGGTACTATCATAGATGAAGGGGCTTCTGTGAGTATCATTTCCTCAACTGCTTGGAAAGCATTTGGTTCGCCATCACTTATGACATCACTTCCAAATTTGCATATAAATTTGAGAAGGAAAACTAACTATTTGAACGTAATGGTAGTCCAAGGACCTTTAGATTACAATCTACTCCTTGGGCATGACTACATTTTTAGCATGGGAGCCATTGTCTCCTCGCTCTTTCAAGTGATGTGTTTTCTGCATGAAGGCAGAGTGGTCCAGCTCATAGACCAGCTTTCATTCCCCAACTCACACATAGCTAATAGTCAAATGCCATCCCTAACTGGTATTTTATGCAAGGAATGTCTCATTAGTCTCTAGTCCGTCCGCCTGATGAGCACGAGTGATTCGTTGATTGTGACTAAAACCTAGGGGGCATGCACCCTGGTCTACTTCCGCAGGAAAGCCTCAGTTATAAGGTGATTGTTCGCGTAGGAATATGACTAGTCTGACACACCCATCCATTTAGGAAAATGGGATTAAACTGGAATAAGATACCTCTGTCAGAAGTTAGGCCTTTCCCGACAGAGCAACTGTTTTGTCTGCAAACTGAAGGGTAACCTGGAAACTCTACTTCATTATACCTGGGGGTATGCACCCTTTTTTGCATGAAAGTGAAAAGCGACCATTTATTTTCTTAGTTTGTAGGTGCTTAACCCTTTAAACTCGTAGGATTGGTTGTTCTTAGCTTACATAAAGAAAGGATCTGGAGAAAAATTTTGAATGGTGCAAGCTCCCTAAAAAATGAACCTATCGATGAGACATCCTTATTATACCACTGTGTTGATGCCTCGAAAATCGCTGCAACAACATTGGGGAAACCACCCGGTCCGGACCTTAGTGCAGCTCCTTTTCCGTTTGGGATAGTGGCTCCGACTAGGGGTAATGGGATCAGTTTCCTAGAAATAGATAAATGGGATGAGTGAATGATTTATAGATAACACTAGTGGTGAGCGAAAGGCTAAAACTATTGATAGAAATATAAGTAAATGAAACTATCCCAGGAATCTATTGAGCTCTAAACGTAGCTTTTGATGCTCTATGCCTAAAAGACAAGCATATAGATGACTGTATCTTCACGACATAGATATTAAATCATTTAAGATTGTTGTGCTTAAATAGTTAAGTAGAGCGATTGAAGCGATATTACCACACTTTATACATTCATATCATTATCATATACATGATTTAAAAGTAAAGGCACATCACTAAACACCCAAGAGTGGAATGAATAAGATTTGTTGTTATAGCGCATGCATATAATAAACGATAGCAAGAATAATTACATAACAATTGACATAAACAGAATGACTTCAGACATAGATAGAAATACCATATGAGTTGTGGGGCACTCCCAGATATCAATCGCTATGGGCAGTTCTTCCTTTAACGCAAAATATTCTCCAATCAACGACAATAGTGCACAATTGTATAAAGAAAATTTCTCATTAAAGCAAGAACAATAGGTCGAGTCTCATAAAAGAATATAGGCTGAAGTACAGTAGTACAAACTTCAGTCTGTTAAGTCTCTTACAAAATTTTACGACCCTTTCTAAAAACATGAAAGGGTCTATAAATATAATACTAATCTAAATATCTATAAAACATAAATGCTACTTAAACTGATATCAATAACTTTTGTTGCGATCTTGGCTGGTGATCTGGGGAGATGGAGGATGATTCATTGGGTCGGTTGTTTTACTTTGAATCTGAGCTGATTAATGGCAAGCATTGGCTCAATTTCCGGAGGTTTGTTGAGGCGCGAACTGAGCTGGGCAGTGTTGAGTCTTGAAAATGTCATTCATTTCCATTACACTTTCACTATTATGTCCATTATATCACCTCCATTTCACCTCCATTTCACTACTATGTCACCACAT
>APFE031084298.1:2631-23272 GCA_000404065.3 Pinus taeda
GAAGTGGGTGAGCTTATCAAAGTAAAGGAAAACTCTTGCTAGACCCTGGGAGGAACTTGCACAACACCAAGGCTTAGGTTGTAATGGTTTCTTTTGTTTCCTATTAATACAAATAAGTCCATTCTTCTCAACAATTTGTTATTAGTTGTTTCATATACTCCTTGGTCTGTATGTTGAATATGTTTTATTTTATGAGATATTCAGGTGCTATGTAATCGTTTGATTGTTAGTGAATGCAGGTTTCGAAGTGAAGGAGGAGCTCATCCGGATCAATGAGGCTAGAATACTACAACAGCGTTGGACTACATGTATGATCTAAACACTTGATTTCTTGTATGGTAAATGCATGTTTAGAGAAGGATTGCTCTAATTGTCTTGTTTGTCACTAGAAAGTCTTAGGCTTCTAGGGAGGTTGGTTTTGTCCGCAAGATTAACTTTTCCGCATGAAACATACTTCCATACACCATGGTCCATCAATATGCACCATCATGAGGTTGACATAAGTTCATGGCCTCAAGCGTTGACATCAATGCCAACACAACCATCTCATTGTTATTACATCATGCAAACCAATAGGACCACCAATTCAACATCCATCACACATGATCATTACTAGTGTGATTATGACCATGACCTTGTTGACATCAATGGAAACACAACAATGCCAACAAAATCTCCCTTTGGCATTTATGTCTACCACATCAACATGTGAGATTGATCTCTATCCATCTAAAATATCTCCAAATTCTCCCCACCTTTGACATCAATGGCAAAGGTTAAACTCCATATGAATAGACATCAAGAATTGAAGTACATACTAGAGGATACATCTCTACATGGTCAAAATATAATGCATCTAAGGTCGTCTATGCCTCCAATAATCATCCTTTATCACTCCACATATCAAAAGTAATAAGTAGAAAATATATCCAAGCAAAATTTAGAGTAGAATATCAAACAACAACTACTAGCAGCAAGAAACATATGTTAACATAAGCCAACCATAGGCATCATATGCAACATCATCATAATATCAACTATGAGAAACACAAAGTACATGCATAAATATGCACATAAGAATCAAATCATCGCTCCTCCTTAGAGAAACATCATAAAATGCACCATCATATGATATGTAGCAATACCACATGAAGCAACCACACACAATCTTCTCCATAACTACGTAGCAGCAAGTTCCAATGAAAAATTTAGGGATGGAAAATTTTCTTGAAGTTTAAAAACATTGGCGAATCTCACTAATCCCTAATATGAAAACTATAAAATGTTTATTCATATATTTGTAAAATTATTGAAATTTATAATGATTTTAAATATAATCTCTATATAATGTTGGTGATTTTTAAGGTAAAATAATTTTATGTTCTAAAATTTGGGCGAATCGTCTTTTATAAACTTGGAAATTGGCAAATATGTTTTGTGGAAAAATCTTGGAAAATTAGCCCACTGGGCGAACATTAGCCCCTAAAATTTTCCATGGCAGCAACCACCATAACATCTCATCAAATGAGGCCAAAAACCCCACTATAATATCATAGTAGGAGGTATAACATGAACACATCCTCAAGTGGATCAAAATGCAAGCAATGTATGGCTGAAATAATAGAAACGTAAGATCTTGAACTTGTAGAGCTACCAATTCTTGTGTTGAAATGACCACTTTCGCTGCAAACAATGCTTCCCTTGACTAATAGAAGCACCATATAAACTGTGACTCCACATGACCATGACTGAGGTGACATATACATGATAAATAAATAGCTGTAGTGGTGGAATAAGACCTCATACATGACTATTACATGACCATAACATGACCTCATGACTCATGGCTATATGAAAAAATGATAGTACAATACAAGTACATGGCTACATGAGGATATTACTTGAATACATCAATGAAAACAACTACTATGATCATATCCTATGGACCTATGAATCAAATACATAATACATCATGAAGATTAAATCATCATTATCACATACATATTTTGAAAATTCCTGAATCTAACACATCAGAAACCCCTACTGTAAGTTCTAGTTTACTATCTCCTACTTGTTATTTACATTAACAAGTTATTTAATTGCATAAACATTGAAGTAAACACAATGCAACTTTCACAGATATACAGATCATGCACTAAAGTAAAAAGAAACAATAACACAAGGAACATCCTTATTTTTGGACAATCATCCCCGGAAAAACCCAATGCAGGAAAATTGGTGCAACATATATGAGGGTTTTATTATTAACTAGATTTTGTGAATACAACTAAGGTGCCAGAATTGGCTCACCCAAAAAATAATGTCCTCAACAATATTACCTCTATCCGGAGATAGATATTCTGGAAAATTAGCAACCAGATGATCAACTCCACAGTGACTCTGACTGACCCTTGTGTTGGATAGTGAAATCTACTCCAAGCACTACTCTAGAACTGCTTCACCCTTCAGGAAATGTGTAACCCTCTCTCGGCTGATCTGCTTTAAGTCTACCCCATAGTATCTCCCCAACATTGCCTCTGAATCCCAGCGTCAGCCTTGAAGGCCCTTTGTACTAGTTGCGTCAGCATCTACTACTTCTAGGCCAGCCTCTATGGTCTTCTGTGTCCTCTACATCAGCTCCTTCTTCCTCCGCATCATCCCTTCTAGGGCCTGCACCGTCTCTCCTACACTTCATTGCCTCTCTGCTATGTATTCTTCAGCCTCAAATGAAAATATCTTTCTGAACCGCCCTTCACTGCAACTGATCACTAACTCAATTTCCTTAGAAAAATTAACCACAGAAAATAAAATTTGATCTCTTTTGGTGTGTCTCCAACTGACCCTCAAGCCTCCTCTTATACTTTTCCTGTTGATGATTCAACGACTAAGATTAAGTCCCTGATCAATGACTAAGATTAGAACTAGCTTGATCCTCATCACTTAGGACTTTCCCACCCATTTTATATTAATACACATTAATATTTTTATTTTCCTAAGTTTATACTTAGGGACCCATTAAAAATATTAATTATTTTCATATCTCTTCATCCAGGTGGAATTTCTCTAACCAATTTCTGGGTCTTGGAGATCTCATGTGCCTTAGCCTCTTCACCAAATTTCATGGCTAAATCACATACGATGCTACCAAAAATTAACACTCTCTCTTAGCAAGGAATGTGCTCTAGCAATGCTTCACCATAGAAGCATCACACTGATCCTCCGTATCGGTCCTCTGTGTTGATGCTTGGCCTGCTGCCGCACATCCACTACACTATTGCTTCCTATACTTCTAGCCATGACACTGCCACTGCCACTGCTAACTGTTGCACTACAACTCAGTTATCGAGAAGTAAGCAATTGACTTCTCCCAAACACTAACATCTTGGTTAGTTTGGAAGCCTCGTGATGCTGAAGCTACCTCTATTACTATCCTGTGCTCCCTCTACTACCACTGTGCTACTATAATCTCTTTGGTAGCTCTCACACTGCTGCAACATCCACTGCATTGCTACAAACTTCTGCACTCTAGTACTTCCTTGTCGCTCCATCACACCTTGGTCCACCCGACACCAATCATCATGGCACTGTCTTTGAGGGATCCCACAGCCCGATGCAATCCAAGAGTTTGGGCACCTCAAGGATCCTGCCCATTTTCTGTAGTCCTCTCGACTACAGACCAATGTCTCACCACCTCTTTTTTAGAGTCGCATGAGCACTCATGGTATAATCTTCATTAGTCTTGAGATCCTTTTTCACCTTTGCTAGAGCATCCTTTAAGTTATAAGCTTCTCCCTTGCCTTTCTTCTTGGGGCACTGAGAGGCATAATGTCCCAACTCTGCATAATTGAAGCACTTGACCTTGGATATATCTTTCTTCTTGCTCTTATGAACCCCCTGCTCTCTCGCACATGCTAGAGATTCATTCTCCTCCTCCTCTTTCATGATTTGAACTCCCTTACTGCTATTCCCTGCCTTGGTCAATCTCCTCATCTCTTCCTGTCGAAGAGTTGCCCACTTCTCCTCTCATCTGGGGAGAGTCGCTCTACCCAAAATGCATTGGACAAATGTCTCCCTGTCCTTGGAGACTGCATTTAGAGTAGTCCTGAGCATGAATTCTGGATCCGATGTAGACCCCATGGAAGTAAGCTGGTTGCGAATTCCTTGCAACCTGAGAAGGAATGAATCTATCTTCTCTCCTTTTTGCATCTGATATCACCTCAGCTGATTTTCCAATAACATGTTACGCTGCACGGAAGAGCCTTGGTATAAGGTGGTCAGTGTCTGCCACATCTCCCTTGTTGTGTTCTTCTTAGCAATATGTGGTATGACATTATCCTTGACCCTGTATAGGATCATGCATTTCACTTTCACCTTGGTCTCCTCATACTTCTCATTTGCATTAGGGTCAACTGGGACAACTATTTTTTTCAAGGCATAGTCCTTGATGTGATGTTTATCCAGGATTGCTAGGATCCTAGCCTTCCAGATGACAAAATTAGAATCCCTATCCAATCTGTCCTGATCGCTCAATCCATTTACTGCCTTCTCTTCTCCTCTTCTCTAGACTCCCTCTGAGTCTTGATTTCCCTCTCAAAAATCCTCCTACCAAATGTTGAATCACTCCTCTCCAATCATAATTTTACATTGCAACCTGGATCTATATTTCTTGGCTAGAAATATATTGAGGTAGTGCTTCCCTTTACCTTGGTTCAGTCTCCTTAGACACTGTTCTGCACTCATAGAAACAACATCCCACCAACTCCACAAATCAAAATCTTCTTAGCTCCCTTAGCCCCAGTAACTGAAGAATCTTAGCCCTTTTGGCTCTACACAATCACAGTGAGAGTTGGATCAGCTCCTCTTGGCCACTGCATCAATCCTTCCTAGCTCAGAAAGATGACTTGGCACTACGTAAGCTTGATCTACCTCCCTTTGCCTCTGTGCTAGTTTGGATATCTAACACAGCTACTGCGTTGGCTCCTCCTAGCTATGGAATCTTCCTCTCTTGGCTCAAAATGCTGATGCAGGCATGACATGAGCACCACTCAACTGCAACCAAGAGCACCACTCTGATACAAATATTTGGAAATGTTCTCTAATACCAATTGTTTGCTTAGTGGGTCTAGACCCAGGTTCAGAGTTAGTTGTGCCAAAACAATCCCTACACCACTGACCCTTTCGGCATCAATCCACGGAGCGCGGACTGAAGTCTCACTCAAAGAAGTATGGGGCGATTCTGGAACCAAGTTTCTGCACCTAGAGATCTACGTGATGTCATTTTATGCCCTAAATCTACCTTCGCCCAGATTGATAAGCCTTTATGGCTTATCAATATAACTTCCTTTAATCAGCTTCTAGACCTTTGTGAAGGTATACGACTATCTTTTGTAGACCTTGGACAAACTAACCAACTACTTATGTGCATTAAAGTTTACTCTTAACCGAGTAATTACTCAGATCAACCTAAGCGTTTGGTAACTTTAACATACAATGAGATAATCTTCGTGTGAACAGTTAACATCAATTGTGTTCATATAACAGTATAAATTGTGTAAAGTCCCGCATTAATATATCGTTATCTCATAAACACATAATAACATAAAGCGCATTCATATAAACAAAATTAAAGAGATAAACATGGGTATTTATGCAATAGTCTTCTTTATTAATATTCAGTTCAGCTTACAAACTTAAGACTTCCCTGCACACTCAGCTACAGGGGTCCACGCACTTAGCTCCGGACTCTACTCTAGGCTTCTGCACACACAGCTACAGAGCCTTCCTTCCTACTCTTCTATGCTAACTCTCTATACTTCTCCCATGGACAAAATTCATTACTTACCTTAGGCATCCGAAGACACACCTATTTATACAATCCCATGGTCTGCAGACCATGGGTAGATCCTCAAAAAGTCGACTCAACTTACATAAATAAGGGGAAAACCCTTTATGATTATTTAACTAACAACGTGCTCCGCGACCAAAAATTGTGGAGACTTTATATCTTTATAGAACAAAACTTGGGCTCTTGCTCCAAAACTTGGGCTTTTCCCCCAAAATTGACCCTAGGGGACCCCATCCCAATAGGCCCCCAACAAAAATATCGTGACTCGCCCTCGAGTGGATCTTCCTGGAGATCCGTGACTACCTCCATAGCTTTCTCAAATAGCATGGTGTAGTCCGCCATCGTGGCATCCACCGTCGCGACTCCATCCTTCACAATGGCTTCGCACTAGTCCCTTACGTCTAGCAGGGTTCAAGGTTCTGACTTCAACTCTTGTTCATTTTTCCTCAGGTTTAGCTTGAACTGAACTCTAGCCACTTTCGTCTTGGCATCATTCACACCCACAGTGAGCTTTCTGATCATCGCGTCCAACAGTGTGTCCTTCAGGATATGAAGTTATGACATCGTTCTACATGATTTTGCCACTACAATCGCCAGTTGGGTGCTCTACGCCTAGATTGTGTCCTTGGACTTTAGCGCCTCTGTCTTCTCAATGAACATATGTTTGTTTTTCACCCGGTACTCACTTATGAGGTTGAGTGTGCACTTCTCCTGAGCTCTGAACTCTACTGTCACACCTGCTTGCAGTGTGTGAAGGTACTCATTGGGGAGCACAGCCAGGTTGAGGCCGATATTCTTCAAAGAACTTATGATGACCTTGTCATCATTTGCCTCCATGCTCAAGGATGCATTTGGTAGTGTGACTACTTAGATATCTAGTGATCGAACCATCTCTGTTTCCTGAGTGGTCGTCGGTGCCAAACTTGTTGATGTAGCATTGATCTCCCTGCGCCTACCTAGATCCTACTTGTCTGAATCTGCAGCTCACGCAACTCCTTCTGGATGGTACTTAGTGCTTACTAGTGCTATTGTTCTAACTATTGGAATAGTTATGCCATGGTATCATGCACCTTGTTAGCTATTTCATCTAGGTCACTGTCTGTTAGAGTGATTAGATCCAGCGACGGCTTTGTCTCTTTTGATTTCTTTTGTCGCCATTCCTTTCCTTGTTCCCTATACCTTTCAATTCGAAAGGGAGTGCTCTACTCCTCCTGACCATCGCCACCTTGCTATGACTACTCCTCCTCTATTTGGGGTGAAGGAGACTTACCACTATGCTCTGAGCCGCACTCTTCTTGTTTGTCCTACTACTTCACAGCACGCTCCGCTTCCACCCAGGCCTTCTCCTCAAACTCCTTTCTCCACTTCTCAGCCAACTACTAGACCTTCTACTTTGTTGATTCCTTCTTCTTCTTTTTTGTAGATTTGCTGGTGCCCACAGCCAGATTGGATAGAGTGTGCCAATCTGTTGGCCAACGCTTGATGAACTCCTGAATAACATCTTCTGTAGCAAGGTAAGGTAGGTCAAACCATTTTTTCTGCGAATCCTTCTGTGCCCAAATGTATACACGGTGGAAGTCAGCTTTAAACTTTGAGTACTCTAAAAGCTGCTCAAACATGGTTGGTGACAACCGTGGCTTTTGGTTGATAACCATGCGAATGCTCGCCTCCATAAGCACCTAAAAGACTTTGGTCTCTGTGATGCTTGCAACATCCTTTATTGCCCATAGGGATGGAAACTGTGTAGCCTCCAACAAATACTTATCCATGGGAGGAAACTAACTGTCCTCCTACAGATACCAAGATATTAGCACAATGGAGAGAAATAACCGTGAATAGTGGAATGTTTTACTCTTGTCCTGCACCTCCCGAAAGTTCACATGGAACTTGCTACAAAGGTAGTGCAACCAATTGAATTGTATGCCCTCCGCACACTGGGAAGCCAAAGAAATCACTAGTGCCGGAACCTCGTCTGTAGGACATTTCCTCATGACTTTGTCCGTAGGGATCTACGTGGAAATCTGCACCACGGGGTTGGTGATAGGGGTGATCGAGTACCCATGTGGATTCTTCACAAGTTTGAACTTATCCTTCATCTTTTCTGTGAGGTCGTGCTCACTCGTTTTTCCGCCAAACTCATTGGTCAGATTCAACCTTGAGTGCGATAGTAGAATGATTTGATGGATTAGCATATTAGTAATAGGGATCGATGAACTCAGCCATAAACAACCGTCATGCACTAGGGTCAGAAACTGTTTGATAACTATTAGGTTGATGTTGGAGTGGTGGTAGTGGGGCACCCACAATAGGTTCAACGACCCCGATTGATTCACTTCACTAATCCACTCCACAGGCTCCAGCATGGTGACACCTGATTCCTTGTAAAAGACCCTCTTCATGTAGTTCTCTATTGCGAAGTGGGGGAACCTCTCATAGTCCGCAAAATTCTTGTCTTCCAGCTTGATATGGGGAACCTGGGCCAACCGCGAACCTTCAAAAGTGATGTTCTCCAGTAACAGGGGTGTATTGAGGAGGAATATTCCTACATCTGTGTCCTTAGGGACCTTCACTTTTCCCTTGCGTGGAGGGATATAATCTGACAACCTGGATATAAGATCCATCTTCTTGGTGACAACATGCTTCTTAGTGACTCATGCACCGACGTGGGCTTCTTCTGCTTGTCCTTCTTAGGTTTTGGCACTTCTCTCACTGGTGTAGGCTTCAACCTAGGTGACCTCAGGACTGTAGGCACATAAGCTAGAGCCTCCCAGCTCATTACCTCTGGAGCAGCTCCCTCAGAGGCGAAAGTTCCTCCAATACTAACAATCTCTCTTGGTCTAAACATTGTGCTGAGAATAAACCGCTAGGTATCCTCGAGTAACTTGTAAAATACAGAACTAGCTACTAAATCAATGAAAACTTGAGGATTCCTAAACAATCAACAACTCAACACATAAATTCTAAGGATGCAAAGTGTTTTTCACTGGATGGCCATGCGTAATTTATAGGTGAATTCGAATTCAAATTTGACTGTTCCCCCAAAAATCCATCCATAAATGTTGATTTGGTGGCAGATCTCCAAAGATTTTAGCCTTAAATGGCTTAAATGCCAACCCCCTGCTCTTGTTAACCGTCTTTTGGTAGTCAAATCATGAACAATGACTATAACTGTCACTTTTTGGCTGTGCTATGTGGTCTCTCCCTATATAGTGCAACTCCCTTCCCGCTTCTTCTAGTACTGTGACATCATCCTATTTTGCGCAGCCCCACTATTGCGTAGCTCTACAAACTGGGCAGTGTAGTTTATAGTCTCGCGCCTCCTTGTAGCTACCTAGAGAAATAAGCCTATGCTACCATCATGTAGTCATTGGGCTACATCCTTAGTGTATGGGTTCAATCAAATTCCATTTACCCTTCCTAGAAATGGGTCTCTATTCAAATTCACGAGCTGAACTCCACCATATGTAATCTCTTTAATAACATATGGCCCCAGCCAGTGCATTTGAAATTTTCCTGAAAGCTTATCGAACTTACTGTCATATAATAAAACCAAATCATTTACCTTGAAGGTACATAGTTTGATGTGTCGATCATGCCAAGATTTTTTCACGTTCCTTCTAAACCTACTGATGGAATCTAGCCAAAACCTATCTTCCTCGATCTCCATTAGTTGCGTGAGCCTTTCTTCTAAGGCTCTGCGGTTTGTCATTCCTGTGAAAGTCGTGATGCGTAGACTAGGCATGATATACTCCATAGGCATGACAACTTCCCCCCATAAACCAACCTAAAAGGTGTCTGACCAGTAAGCTTTTTAAATGTAGTTCTGTACACCCATAACACTGCTAGTACGCACACATCCCGATCATTCCATTGTGCATTGCAAACCTTCGTCAGCACATTCTCCAATATCTTATTAAAGGCCTCAACCATTGCATTGGTCTGAGGGTGATATGGCAAGCTCTTTTGATGGTAAACCTGGAACTCGTCTGTCATCACGTTGATCATTTCAATTAGAAAATGCGTACCGAAATCACTCATCAGTACCTTTGGGAAACCAAACCTAGTTAACACATATTTGAATAGAAATTTTGTTGTTGTTGCCCCTGTACAGTCCTTCACAGGCTATGCCTCTGCCCATTTGGTCAAATATTCGATTTCGGTAATGATATACTGCGCACTTTTCTTCTTGCCTAGAGGTTGAATTGGTCCTACAAAATCAATTTCCCATTTCTCAAATGGCTACAATGACACCTACAAATTCAAAGGCAGCTCATCCCTCCAAGATGGCCTACCTGTTCTCTGACATGCATCACATGCCCTATAATAGGCTTTAGAATCCTTGTGTCGCATCAGCCACCACAACCCAGTGTGCAAAATATCCTGTGATGTTGCTTTTCCTGCATAATGCCCTCCCGTAGCTCCTCCATGAGCTTCAGTGAGGATAGTGTTCCATTCAAAATCAAACATGTAACATCAAAGTATCTCATCCGATCCCATCTTATACAAATGGCCTGCGATCACATAGATATTTGTCGTACACACCACCAATTCTTTCTTTTGTTGACTGGTATATCCTTCTGGAGACGTTCATGTGGTCAAGAAATTGATAATATCTGCGAAGTGATTATCTGCTACTCACACCGTGAAGAGCTGTGCATTAAGCAGCCCTTCCTCCAAATTAGTAGGATCCTCTCCTATTTCAATGCCTGACATATGGTCTAGCCTTGCATTCAATCTTCCTAGCTTCACAATTACTTCAAAATCATATTCTTGAAACAACAACAACCATCTGCCTATTTCCCCCCCAACAGAGACTTATTAACTAGATATTTTAATGTAGAAAGGTTTGTGTACATCTTGAAATGTCTGCCTAGTAGGTAATTTCTAAACTTTTGGAGCACGTACACCATAGCCAAGCCTTCATGCCCTATCGTCGAATAATTATTTTCAACCTTTGAGAACTTCCTTCTTGCAAATGCTATAGGTTGATCTAGATCTCCTTCACCGATCTGTGTCAGCACTGCTCCTATCGTAATACTCGAGGTGTCCACATCCACATGAAATTACTTCTTCCAATCCAGGAAGACTAGATTGGTGCAGTGACCATTTTCTCCTTTAATACATCTAGGTTGTGCTGACAGTAGCATTCTTCTTCAGTAACTTTTCTATAGGCACAGTACTATGCGCATTACTTTTTGATGAACTTCTGATAGTACCCAGTGTGGCCCAGTGTTGCGCGCAACTGTTTAACACTTCTTGAAGCCATCAAATTAATTATTATCGCGATCTTAGTAGGGTCCACCATAAGTCCTTTCTTGCATACCACATGCCCCAGCAAGATTCCAAAAGGGATGAAAAACGAGCATTTCTTCAGGTTTAATGCAATCTGATACCTTTTACATGTATCCAACATCAAGCGCAAACTGGCTACATGGCGCTTTAGTAGCCCAAACATTGTCCACTCATCAAAATATACCTCCAAGAACTTGTGAATGAATTCTTTGAATGCCACGATGACTATGTGCGAGAAGATCACCGACGTATTCTTAACTCCAAAAGGCATCACTGTATACTGGAAACATCCCAATTTTGTCGTAAAAATGGTCTTACTCCTATCTTATGGCACGATCTTAATCTGATGGTATCTAGAGAACTCATCAGTGAATGAATAGGCCTCATACCCTCCAACATTATCCAGTACTTCGTCTGTGAATGGAGTTGGAAAAGGATCATGAATGCAAGCATCCTTAAGCTTTCTGAGATCTATGCAAATCCTTATTTCATCCTTTCGCTTCTTTTCTTGAACTACCATTGGACTCTCCCAATCATATTCCTCCACTGGTTCAATAATACTTGCTGTAAGCATCTTGTCCAACTGCAAGCGGACCTTTTCCTTGTATTTGGGATTAAGGTGATATGGCCTTTGCTTAATGGGATTCACATCCGGTTTCAAAGTTATTTTCAGCACTCACAAATCGCATATGATGCCTTTTAAGTCCGAAAATTTGGTAGGAAATAACTCCTAATATACACAGAGCAACTTAGAGACTTTATCTACTATAACATCATCCTAGTAATCTCCAATCTTTGTAAACTTCACCTCTGCCTCTGTGCCATTCACTTGTCTAGTCTTCAATGGTGTGTTGATGTCTGGATTTTCTATCTATGGTCCCTCAACTTCATGGTGGCCTTCGACCTCTGGGATGTTAATATTCCTTGGATCCTCATAATATTCTTTAGCAGTCACATTATAGCACTCCAACGCATGGCACAGCTAGGTGCTCCAATCTTGTTGAATCAATTCTAAAGGATCCTGCATTATTCTGAAGATTGTTGCCTTAACCTCCAGTAGTGCTTCGTCAATGCTTTCGAAACCATCCTCAAAGCTGAAGGTCATAAAAACTCCTTCTCTCAAGATGTCCCATTCTGCGGTACCGTGGCGGAGCTCTGTTTCTAGGTACCAATTCATAGGAATGATGTCCAAAGTGTGACAGAAAATATGCACCCACTATGGTTGCGGCTCCATTCCATAAACCTTAGTCCAGTTTGCTAAATGATCATGTATATCATTTCTCCCATCATATTTTTTACTTAGCCGAAATTTAGAGCAACCAAACCACAATCTCATCATTCTTCTCTACTTGCGCCATTCATCAAAACTATCTTTATGCGTACCCCACCACCATGCAAGCGTAGCACGTAGTGCCAAATCCAACGCTTGGAAGTGATGATTTTCAGGAACTTCCCTTTCAAATGCATCCAGAAATTTATCTACATAAGTTAGACCATCATAATAAGGAAAAATTCTTACCTCAGATGATACACAACACAATGTTAGTCATCATATTATAGTGCATCGTAGATACTTCATGCAACCTATTCTTCTAGTGTTCCAATTCCTCATCAGAATCTGATGTACAAGAACTTTCACGGTCCCATGTAATGCATCCATGAGCTATCGGATTAACCCAATCTTGGTCTCACGCTATTATTTTATAGACCTTGTCCAAATCATCATCACTCTCCTCATAGTCACGGACTGGTTGAATATAGTACGATCCTTCTACAGGGTCCAATGGTACTACTATGTGGAGCAATGTCCTTCCAAATGACATCATCCATTTCTTCAAATTTATTATGTCATTCATGTTGATAGCCCAATTACGTCCCAGGAGCACGGGGTATGGATTGCTATCATCAACAATCTCTATCACTTCAAAATTGGCCAACACGCTCACAACTTCTATATCTATGGTCACTCCATGCAATCTCCCCATAGGGATAATCTTATGTTGATTTGACATTCTTAATTGAATCGGGGACCACTACAATTTAGGTCACCCCATTCTTTCCCATCTCTATTTAGGCAAAACATTTGCATCTGACCCCAGATCCAAAATAACTTGATCCTTCTCATAGTCTCGTATTTACGTGATAAGTCTCATCTTGCGCCCTATTCTCATCTTGTGTTTGCCTATATTTTTGATTGCGTGTTGTTCTTCAGGAGAACTTTCCTTATCGACACACTTATTTATCAGTTATTGCATCCATTTCATGCCTTGATATTGTGCAACAACTTCATACAAGTCTCCAAGAAAGTGGTAAGCATGGAGGGGTCAACTTCTTCAGATGACTTCACCTGACTTCCTAAGGTAGAGGCCTTAGCGAAGCTTGTCTTTTCTTCCACGAACATTTCCTTTGCATGCTCCAGATAAAATCCAACGTCCTTCTCTAGAGCCTTGCGAACCCACTCACTTTCTTCGGGTTTATTTCCTTTATCATCACTAGTCATCATCCCGCTTCACAGCATAATATTCACATTAGGATCCTCCTCACAGGGCTCAACCCTCATAATTTGTAGATTCTAGATAGGCTACTAAGGTTGTGCCTTCTTCTCTTGCATCTTAGCTATCAATATAGGGCATTCTTCTATCGCGTGGTTGAACTGAATATAGTATCGGCATGATGAGTGTGTCTGGCTCATACACTCTCGCGCATAGCATCCTAGCACTCTGTAATTGTAGTAAATAACTTGTCCTTGACCTCTACCAGGTCCTCCTCCTCCTCGGCCATGTTCGTGCTTCTAATATACCCCACGCGCTCCCCCAGTGCCTTGATATGGAGGTTGAGTTTCTGTTTGGATTCGATACGTGCGCGTTCTTTCCATCACCAATTCATAGCTATGGCAGTTGAACTCATCGTGGCCCACCAATTTGCAGAAATTATAGAATAATTGTTGCATCATCTGTACAAATTTTTGTAGCAAGTGACAATTGTTCATTACATGTTTTCTATCTACCTGACAGATAGCATACTATAGCATAGGCTTTGTACTTGGTCCCGTGGTAGCCTTCTGTCTCAAGGGCATTGGCCCTCCCCGTGTAATATAATTCGCAAAAACAGGGAAGTGATCTTTATCATGCCCCTGGCTTTTACATTTTAGACACCAAACTTCTTCACACATCTCTGTCCAAGCAACTTTTTCCTTCTTCAAGATCTGCAACTCCAAGCAGAGGTCCTGCAACTCTGCATGAATTTGCTAAACTCCCAAAGTAGCATCCTAGATAGGTGTCTCATGTAATCTCATTGAGATCTCCAATGCTTCCGCCTGAGTCCCTATCTTTTGCTATGATAAAGAAACCCTTAGGTGGGGCAAGAGCGAGGCTACAAACCATTCATGATGCTTACTATCCATGAGATTCATGTTAGCTTCACAGATTTGGCACTTTAGCCTCTGATCTAGCTCTTAGGTTGTTTTATGGGCCTCGTCATGATTTCCTTAAATCCAATGACTAATTGCAATTCAGACTTGGGCCTATTGAATTCCTTATTGAGAGCAGTCTAAGTGTCCATTAATGATGCCAATGGGTTATTGGTGCATTACTTAATGTACCATGTCAACGTGAAATCTTGTAGAGTAGTAACCAATTGTGCCTTCTTTATATGATCGTTTATAATATTATGTGTTGTCCATACAACCCCTTCGCAATGAACCAAAACTGATCCAGGTCCTCACTTCCGAAGCCCTTGAAAATGGGCAACTTCATGGTATTCAACATATTGAATGGTGGCAGAGGTGGTGGTTGTGTGGGCAAAGGTGTATGTTGTGGAGGTGAAGGTGGAGGTGGTGTGTGTGGATGAGGTATTGGCAGAAAACCTTGCTTTATCAACTCTATAGTGCTTCGTGGTGAGGCCTGTACCACTCCCTCATCGTCACTCAAAGGAGGCTCTATCAATGGACTATATTCAATACCCTTTCTTTCTTGATTTCTAAAGATTCATCCACTTCACGTAGATCCAAACATCAAGGTAGTGGCATAACCCACTTTTCACACAAGAGCATTCTAATCAAAGTATTAAAAGATTTCAAATACTTACCTCGTGCTCCTTTGAAAAAGCGCTACTCTGCTTCACTGTAGTTGACTGAGGTGTTGACCATGAATTCTCTCACAAATCCTCCTATGACTCAATCAAGCCAGTGATCGACAATGCGTGTGATCTTACCTTCAGAAGCTTCCAACCTCCACACTAGCTCCGGGGTCCACACTATTGGACCATCAAGCCTCCGCTTTCCTTGGTCATCTACCAATTTAGTGATCCACTCGTATAGTTTGATTGGGAAGGTGTAAAAGAAGATTTCATGTATTTCTGTGTATAGATACTTGTCCAACCATTGTTCTTTTTTCAGGCGCGAATTTTTGTTCTCTTGAATCACAAATTCATGGATATTTCTATCCAACCACTTCTTAATTTCTTTCTTTGTTGGATTTTGGTGATGCAACATCACACATCTCTTTATGCAAATCCTGGTCTTAGAAATGGAACCATTTGTTGGCTTAGTGGGTCCTGACCTAGGTTTAGAGTTAGTTGCATGAAACAAATCCCTAAACTATTGGCCCTTTTGGCATCAATCTGCAGAGCACAGATTGAAGTCTCACCCAAAGCAGTATGGGGGAATGTTGGAACCAAGTTTCTGCACCCAGAGATCAGCATGATGTCATTTTATGGCCTAAATAGGCCCTTACATAGATCGATAAGCCCTTATGTCTTATCGATATAACTTCCTTTAATCAACTTCTAGACCTCCGTGAAGATCTATGACTATCTTTCGCGGACCATGGACAGACTAACCAACTACTTACGTGCATCAAAGATTACTCTTAACCCAGTAATTACTCATATCGAACCAAGTTTTTGATAACTTGAACATACAACAAGATAATCTTCATGTGAATAGTTAACATCAACTGCATTCATATAACAATATAAATCATGTAAAGTTGTGCATCAATACATCATTATTTCATAAAACCATCATAACATAAAGTTCATTCATATAAACAGAAGGAAAGAGATAAACACGAGTATTTGTGCAACAATCTTCTTTATTAATATTCAGTTCAGCTTACAAACTCAAGATTTCCCTGCACACTTGGCTGGAGGGGTTTGCACGCTTAATTGCAGACTCTACTATAGGATTCTATGCACACAGCTAAAGAGGCTTCCTTCCTACTCTTCTCTGATAACTCTCTAGGACTTCTCCCATAGAAAAACCTCATTACTTACCTTAGGCATCCTAAGACACACCTATTTATACAATCCCATGGTCTACGGATGATGGGTAGATCCTCAAAAAGTCAACTCAACTTACATAAATGAGGGTAAAACCCCTTATGATTCTTTAACTAACTATGTGCTCCACGACCACAACTTGTGGAGAATTTACATCTTTATACAACAAAACTTGGGCTCTTGCCACAAAAATTGGGCTTTTGCCCCAAATTGACCCTAGGGGACCCCATCCCAACACCAATTGTCAGAAAGCTTTGACAACCACTGAGAGGGGGGGGGGGGGGGGGGTGAATCAGTAGTGTGATCTTCTTAACAATTTTTTCCTTTACTTACTTTTTACTGACTCACACATATATGCACCAATAACTCATTAGATTATCCATGCATATAACATATAAGAAGCTAAATCATAAACTGTATGAGAAACATAAACAATAATCACAGCATATCAAAAGCACATCCAAATAAGAGACACAAGATTTCTGGTGGAAACCATTCTAGGAGAAAAAGCACCCTTGTTGCTGCTGCTCTGCTTTGAATTTCTATTTGTCAAAAAATTGATCTTTTACATAGTGTGTTGGCTCCCATATGAATGGAGAATCGACCTCATATAGACTTGATACTACTGATCAAATCAGAATACTTTGTTCTCTATGGATCTATATGGGATGCCATCCATTGAAGGCCAACACGATCAGTTGGTCCTCGCCCAACTACTATTGGACTATCCAACCACCATTAGATTGAGAAACTTATTTCTTTCATTGAAGCTTCAACGTCACTTCTACACCTCCATGAAGTCACTTATCCTCACCACCATGCAGACCTCATTTCATGTATTTTCAAACTGAATCCCAAGACAATGTGCTCAACCAAAAATCAATTTTGCATACATGCTCTTAGCAGCAAGATCTCATCATCAAATAAAAGATAAACAGGTGAAATTGTGGCGAAATAAAAATTGAATACAATCATATCCACACAATAATAAGATGTTGCATAATACAAATAACATCATAAGACACATGGCTATATCTTACATGCATCTACAACTCCTACAAAACAAGCGTGAGAGGGTCACCAACATATACTCTAGCAACATACCAAACTCTCCAACCAATCTCTACATCAACAGCTCTAATTTTGATCTATTTTGTATCATGCTTCATATATGCTCATTATTCAGCCATTAAAATTGATGGAATGAAGAAATCTAAGCTCTCGAATAGGTTTGAAGCATCAACACACTATTCAACCTTCTATCCACACATACACTCAACATATAACACCATGAACAGCCACAAATCTCATAACCAAGAATATAAAACATGTAGGGTAGAATTGAACTTGGGGCTAGGATCAAAGGTGCACAAATTGGACCAAATCAATCCTCAAACGTCACTACTAGTGCACTAAATGCATTCACATCATGAGAGGACATTTTCATACAATTTTTGACCTTTTCAAACAACTCTGAAAGCTTATGGGAATTTCCAAGCTAATTTCCTTCCGAACAATGCGAGGAATGTGAAGGAAATGTCATGAAAAAGCCTTAGTCACACCGTCAACACTGTCTAAACTTGAATGGGGCTATAAATTATCCCATAGGATAGCCTCCATGCAATTGGAGCATACCAACGTCTCCCAGATGCCTTTTTGCATGCGACTGGGGTTTAGGCTCAGTAAAAACATCAGTTCTTTAGTTCAAAACCTCTTCCACCTATTGGATCACCTTCCCCTACATCTTTACTAGCCTCCAGAACTCTAACATGGCCTCTGACACATCTACAAGTAGATCAAACATGCCTTTGAACTATCACTACTAAGTTGATCAAGAAGGGCCAACAAACAAGGTTGGCAAGTGTGCCAACAAGTCCTCCACTCTCCATCAGACCTATGAACAATATTCTCATTTGAACATACCTAAAATCCTATGTAGAACCCTTGAAACATCATCATCATCATGAAGTCATCACATTGCAACAAGTCATTTCCATGAAGACCTAGATGAAGACCTAGTTGACAACTCAACTAGTGTGCCATCAACCATCTCTATCAGATGTAGATTTGCTCATCACCCTATAAAAACCTCCTCTACCTGTAGAAACATGAACAATCCATCATGACATGTACATAAATGCACATGCCAACACATGCCAACTTTTCCAAGACCATCATGATAGCATCAAGTTCCATCAATGCCAACACACACTGACATACACCATGATCCACCAATATGCATCATCATGAGGTTGACAAAAGCGCATGACCTCAAGAATTGAGATAAATTCCAACATAACCATCTCACTGCGAGTATATCATGTAAACCAATAGGACAACCATGTCAACATCCAGCACACATGATCATGACTAGTATGACTATGACCATGATCTTGCTGACATCAATGGCAACACAATAATGCCAACAGAGCTATGGAGTATACACACCACTTAGTGCTTGCATTGGGGCTAATAAACCACTAAATTTTTGTAAAGACAAGAAAGAAAGGTGTAAGTAAAGAGAATAATATTAATTACTAGTTTGAAGGATTTATCTGATAAAGTAATGATTTAAATTTAAATAAAATTTTATTGATAACTTCATAAAGAAATTTCTGATGAAAGTATGCTTTAATTTGATTTAAAATTTTACAAGGAATATCATAAGACTCATGTGATCTTGATGTAGGATAACTACAAGAATTTATAGCATGAATATATGAGGTTGACTGTAAGGTAAACAACATCATCTCAATAATATCAACATGCACTACAACAACATTATGGAGTTGAAGACTTTAGGAACTGGGCCATTGTAGTGACACTGGAACCTTGTGATATGTACTAATCAACATGAGGTATGCAATGAAACATGTGTTATGTTATTAAAGAAAGGTAGAGGGATTCCTTATCTGAGAATATTCTCTCTATGTGAGGAAGCCTTGCTAGGGGGTGGAACACTCAAGGGACTGGGGAAGTAGAGAAGGGGATGCTTGAACTTGGAAGTTGAGTGAGTACATGAAAGAAGAATTGAATCACTCGAGATACTAATGAAGCTAAGAATGGGATGCCAACACTTGAGAAGTGACTTGGTTTTCACAGAATCATATGCATACTCATTGGGATGAGTTATGCATTAGGTGTGTCCTGGGAAGCAATGAGTTGAACTTGTTCACTGAAGGAGAATTAATCATAGTGAATGGAATGTGTCATGCGGAAAGAGTTAATTTTGTGGACAAAACCAACCTCCCTACAAGCTAAAGGCTTTCTAGTGACAAAAAAGACAATTAAGAGCAATCCTTCTCTAAACATGCATTTACCATACAAGAAGCCAAGTGTTTAAATCCTACCTGTAGTCCAACTCTGTTGTAGTAGTCCAGCCTCGTCGATCCGGATGAGCTCCTCCTTCACCTCGAAACCTGCATTCACTAACAATAAAATGATTAAATAGCACCTGAATATCTCATAAAATAAAACATATTCAACATACAGACCAAGGAGTATATGAAACAACTCATTAATAACAAATTGTTGAGAAGAATGGACTTATTTGTATTAATAGGAAACAAAAGAAACCATTACAACCTGAGCCTTGGTGTTGTGCAAGTTCCTCCCAGGGTCCAGAAAGAGTTTTCCTTTACTTTGATAAGCTCACCCACTTCCAAATGAAACAAGAAAGGATGGGAATCTCTCCTCACAAGCTTCTACAAGAAAGTCCTAATTCCAGCAGTATCTACCCTTTGGAATATTCAGCTTTCAACCTCCCCTCCTCTGGCCCAATGCCTGTATTTATAATGCTCTAGAGGAAGTTAATCAGGTCCATCATCAATGGGATAAGCCCCTCCTTGGATGGGGTAGTTCCTCTCTTGATGGGATAAGTTCCTCTTTCATAGGGATACATGAACCATCTGGAGGCGCTCAATACACATCAAACAAGCTTCTAGAATGCTTTAGATTTGACCACAAGTAACTTTTTTAAGATGAAACTCACACCTTTTGACCTTTACAGGAGTACACACCCACCCCTTTACATACAGAGAGTGCAAGGACGCGGGTATTGTGAACTTGGGATGCGTACACGCAGGTAAGGATGAGAGAAACTTCGTACCCAGAGATAAATATGTTTTTAATGACTTTCTCTCTTTCTTGAAGTTTGACATGGAGAGTAGAGGTATGAGGCTTGCCAAGGAGGATAGTATGACTGTTGATGGAGCCATACTAACT
>APFE031084298.1:39116-123520 GCA_000404065.3 Pinus taeda
ACCCAGATTAAGCAGTTGGGCTCCTTCATTTCTCTACCTAGCTAGTCATCTACCAAGCTTGAGCTGTTTGGATAGGAAACATTCTCTATTCTGCAACAAGCAATTTAAACGAGGCATGGTCCAGATTAGACTAATTGGCCACCCATCAAGTATGATTAGCAGCAGTATTTGTAGAGCGTGACACTGCCAACATATAGTAGTGGCATTTTGACTGGCCACTTTCCTGGCCTTTAGCTTGGGGTTCATTTTCATTATTCTTTTGACCATTTGATTTTCTTGCCTTTTGATTATTCTTTTAAGGCATACCCTCTTTTCATTTTTTAATTTGCCTAGTATGTATACCAGATATGGAACCTTTGTAGCCTGCAATGATGAACATATTTAGCCCTTCCACTATCAATCATGAAAGATGAAACCTATTGGTATAGGAACCTAATAGACCTAAATCTCCTCTTTCCCTTTCCTACTCTTCATTTTCCCTCTTGCTCCAAATCCCAATTATGCCACATTCCTCCAAGAGTGCTCCAATAAAACTTCAAGTGTCCAACAGTATGAGAGAGAGAGTGTAGGAAATGAGACCTCCAAAACGAAACTGAAAAAAAAAAAAGCTACAAAATGATCCTGATAAGAAATTTTATTAATGAGGCCTCTATTTTCTTCGTTTTACATTATTTTCCCTTCAGTTTCCTCCTCACATGAAAAATGTGACCCTTCACCTCCATTTTCACCTATTTTCCTTTATTTTTACAAATAAAATGGCAATAAATGTCTCATGCCTTTATGAATCCTTTTCCAGTGCCTTAGCTAATTTCCATAGCCATTAATTAATCACAAGTGATCCCCATCACCACGTTTTTCCCTAAAATTTATATTGGAATACATGTCCCATGACATTTGTTATTATTTTTCCTTTGTTAACTTTATTACATTTATTTTTGACCGAGGTTGTTACAGAACCCTCTCCCTTAAGGAAAAATCAATCACATCAATGGAGTCCCCAGCGGAGTCGCCAATTTGTCATGCGGAAAGAGTTAATCTTGCAGACAAAACCAACCTCCCTAGAAGCCTAAGACTTTCTAGTAACAAACAAGACAATTAAGAGCAATTCTTCTCTAAACATGCATTTATCACACGAGAAACCAAGTGTTTTAGATCCTACCTATAGTCCAATGCTGTTGTAGTAGTCCAGCCTCGTCGATCCGGATGAGCTCCTCCTTCACTTCGAAACCTGCATTCACTAACAATCAAACGATTAAATAGCACCTGAATATCTCATAAAATAAAACATATTCAACATACAGACCAAGGAGTATATGAAACAACTCATTAATAACAAATTGTTGAGAAGAATGGACTTATTTGTATTAATAGGAAACAAAAGAAACCATTACAACCTGAGCCTTGGTGTTGTGCAAGTTCCTCCCAGGGTCCAGCAAGATTTTCCTTTACTTTGATAAGCTCACCCACTTCCAAATGAAATAATAAAGGATGGGAATCTCTCCTCACAAGCTTCTACAAGGAAGTCCTAAATCCAGCAGCATCTACACTTTGGAATGTTCAGTTTTCAACCTCCCCTCCTCTGGCCCAATGCCTATATTTATAATGTTCGAGAGGAAGTTAATCATGTCCAACATCAATGGGATAAGCCCCTCTTTTGGATGGGGTAGCTCCTCTCTTGATGGGATAAGTTCCTCTTTCATAGGGATATATGAACCATCTGGAGGTGCTCAATACACGTCAAACAATCTTCTAGAATGCTCTAGAAATGACCACAAGTAACTTTTTTAAGATGAAACTCGTGCCTTTTGACCTTTACAGGAGTACGCACCCACCCCTTTACATACAGAGCATACAGGTATGCAGGTATTGTGAACTTGGGATGCGTACACGCAGGTAAGGTAGAAAGAAACTGCGTACCCAGAGATAAACATGTTTTTTATGACTTTCTCTCTTTTTGAAGTTTGACATGGAGAGCAGAGGTATGAGGCTTGCCAAGGAGGATAGTATGACTGTTGATGGAGCCATACTAACTGCAGATAGTCATGGTGACAAATTTTAGTGTAACAGCATGACTATACATTAGAGGTGGATCACACTTGGTAATCAAGTGATCAAGTAGGAAAACGTTAAATAGAAGAATTATGGACTATATGAGGCTCGTTGGAAAATGGTTGACGGAATGGGGATATCTTACCTATTTTTGTTTACTGTGTAAATGAATGTAAGAGGGCTATGTATGTAAAGCTCTTTGTTGAAATTTTGTGTTTTGGGTATAAGAACATAAGAATGGTGTTCCTCTAAGGGGGTGGGCTCTGTAACAACCCTTTTTCTATCCCTCTTGTAAATGACACTATGAATTCTAATTCATTTAAAATAATGTGGAAATCAAATATGGCTAAGGTAGAGGAGGGGACATGGATTCAAATATTGGGGAGGAGTTTTTTCTACAGTTTTTAAACTCAAACCTAAGCCACTTAATTTATTACCTACACATTTCCCCGATGAATTAAATGGTCTATTAGTGCATACATTGAAGTTGTGTGTGGGGAGCCTACAAAAAAGAACACACCCATATTGTCCTTAATCTCATGGGATGTGTTGAGGAAGAAAAAACAAAAGAGAAGTGATGTGAAGAGGTAGGAGAAGGGAAGTGGTGAAGGAGAGAGTTGATGGAATAATGAAGGTAGGACACTAAACAATTATTAGCAAGGAGTGATTGGGTAGGAACATTTCCCCAATCATTAGTTTTTCCCCA
The DNA here is from genome assembly GCA_000404065.3 of Pinus taeda. NCBI lineage: Eukaryota > Viridiplantae > Streptophyta > Pinopsida > Pinales > Pinaceae > Pinus > Pinus taeda. The sequence continues at coordinate 41,872 of APFE031084298.1, forward strand.
TGACATGAGTAAAGGGGAAGTGGGGCCATCAGATTAAAAGAAGAGCAATGCTAAGAAAAGCATATTCACAGGAGCAGGAGCATTAAAGATGAGTGCACTGTAGAAAAATGTTGCAGTAATATTTGGGACATTGTTCCCTACATTATAGTGACTCCTTATCTGTGTATTTGTATTAAAATTGACCAAGAAGGATTTGAAAAATATGGATTCACTTGGTGCTTTTCTTTGGGTTGAGAAAACACCTTCAGAGTGAGATCAAGTTCCTAGAATGAGAGAACCTTCCCTAAATATTGGTTTAGTTCTATGATTTTTTTCTCAGAGATAGAGTAAGTCATTGTGGTACTTACTACTTAGGAGTAGTTGATAAACCACCTAAAAAGTGGAATCCTCTTTTTGATTATGTATTTCATTGATTATTGGTGTGAATACCCTTGAGCACTTAATTCCTTAGACTCTAAATCTATATCAAGGTTTCTTAATTACAAGAAAGATTGTAGTGTAACTAGCCTACAATTGGGTGGGGAGTTGAAGTCGCTCCTCTAGTTTCCATCCATTTCAAAGTTAATCACATAAGTGTTTATTCCTATATGTATTCTTGTAATATATAAGTAATAATGTTTGATTTATTATATGGCCACGGTTGGCTAGCTATCTAGTGTATTTATGGTGAATATGAGTTTCTTGAGCTATGTGGTTATAGTCGTCGTAACTTTGTTACAATTTTTCCGATGTGTCCATGACTAATGGTTTGGAAACAAACAAAATTAACTTGTTAATTCACATGTTTAATTCATGTTTTATTTTAATGAGTTTGGGACAACTCCTTGTTATAATGATGTTTGTTGGTTGTCTCTTGAGTAACTTATCTTATATGTGGTGTGAGTGGAATTGCTCCACCTATGAGGGGACTATTGATATCGCTAAATGTCCATGATGAGTGTATGCTGCTATGTTCTCATGGTTATGTGGGGCTCATGGACATCTATGTTTATTTTTAGTTGCATGAGATACAAAGTTATGTATATGGAGATGCATGGTTTTTCAATATGATTCATATAATATATTATGCATTGTTAATGAATAAATAGGCATGCTTGTATATTTTCATTGAGTTGGATATACAATTATTCTCATGGTGTGAGAGACATGTAGATCCTTATAGTTGTTGACATGTTTTCCTAATTTGTAGAGTTATTACATGATTATGTATGACAATTATATGAACCCGTTTAAACTGTCATGGTGCATGTGTAATTCCATGTTTTGGGTGCTATAATCATCAAGGAGTTTTTGTGTTTAAGAATCAAAGAAATTATGTTCTTAAATAGATATGAATGACATGCCAAGAAAATTGCATGGGTTGTTTTTGTACATGATTGATTGTCTATTTTCTTTAATTATAGACTAATAATGATATAACACATGATACACTAGGGAATTTGATAGTGATGGATCATACACATTCTATAGAAAACATTGGTGTTATTTTAGTCAAAATCATAGAGAGTTGTTATCCATGCATTGAATTATTATAATGTTTATTAATAGTTGGATTCACCACTCTATGAAGTTATTACGCCTATGGTTAGTGTTTAAACTGAGTCATGCTTGATATAAGATTGTATTCATATGAATTTGAATGTTCTGGGCACTGAGGAAGGCTTTGCAAGGTCCTCAAAGTCCTAACCACTTCTAAGCCCGAGCATTGTGGATTAACAAGGTTGCATACGGGACAAATAAACCTTGGTAGACTTATAAATGAATTTGATTTTTGACAAATACTGTAAGATTAATGTAATCATGTTTTAACTAGTTGGATTATGGTTTAATGATCAAGATTAACATTAAGCTGCACCAAATCATCCCTTCCAAGTGATATGTATTGGTCGTTATGCAGAATTGGTGCTAATGATGGAAGCCGTGGCATGGGAATGTCCCTATTATATGACGTGATATTTCGTGTTGAGGCATAGGGGAATGATAAAGAGAGGTGGTGCGGTAGACGAAAATATCTCTATACTAAGGAACAAGAATCATAAGGGTGTGTAATGTAAAATTGTGAGTTAATGTAAAAGGGCTTAGCCTCGTGGGACCACCAACATGGTTAAGGTAACATATGGAATGTAGGTTAGGTAAGGATATGTGGAAGCCACATTGGATTATGATGGATGTGGTCATGTGATGTGGAAGAGTTTTTGAAGTGGCACACTTACAGTGTGACATGTGGGAGGAAGGAATGGCCTTTTAGAAAGAAAAGTGTTTGGTTTTTAAGTGATAGTGGCATAAATAGGGGATGCCACATGGTAGGGTGACATCACTTTGATGTCAGTATGACATCATCAAGATGTAGTGGAAGCAGGTGACTTGGAGGATAATGCTAACGTGGCACATAGGTGACACATGGTGATGGTGTTGTGGTGCCACATGGCTTGGGGGTTTCTTCATGGTAATGATTTCGAATTCTACATGTTTGCAAGCCACATCGCTACAAAGTTCAGGTTCCTAGAGATGTTTTGCAGTGCCTTTTCATAGTGGGGGTGTGATGTTGAAAAATTTCGTAGAGTAGACAAAAGTTGTAAGATGAAGACCATTCCCATTACTTAATGTAAATTTATAATTTGTGCCACAAACATTTTGAGTAGAACACCCTTAAGGGTGTGGTGCAATGGCATTGTGGTGCTATAATCTGATGGGTGACACAATAGATGAGGAGTGATGCACTCAGACCACCACATGACAGATCCTTGTTTATGTGGCAAGGGTTATGGGGCCCAAATTTCAAATGTGTAGAACTTTCAATTCATAGGTTAGACTGAGGAAAAAATTATATTGCTAAAAATCTCTCAACGAGCTAGATGCGTTGGTATTGTCCAAACTTAATTCTACTATCTTTGGTGAAGGAGAAATTATATAACTACATTTCCATAATGATACCATGTAGCTTGAGTTAATTAAAGGTAACACCTCCCATTCAGCTTGGAAAGTCCAAGGGGGTGGGAGGGACCATTAAAACACTTCGTGGTGAAAATGTCATCGTTCAAAACTTCATCGGAAAAAATCCATTCGTGCTAAGGGCTGGTGTGGCCTAGGATGGGTGTGAATCTTACGTGGTTTTGATGGCTTAGATGCCACTGGGTAGTGCATACTTAATGAATAGGTTAGGCATGCTACTCATCTTAGGACTCACATAACCCATAAAAAAAATAAAAAAAATTAGAATGGGAAATTATTCAAAAATATCCATATCACCAACCATCTAGTCTATTTTTTTTTAATAGGACTATGTAGCATGTATCTAATTTCTTGTATATGGTATGAATGATAATTTCTCTATTTTAAACCATGAGAAGATCTTGCAATGCTTATTATATCTCATTTTTTCCACTACTACATATAAGACATTAATATAATAACATATTTTGACAGTAGAAATCCATCAAATATTTATTTTATATCTACATTTATATAAAAAAATTGATTTATGATATTTTAAGGCCGACTTATCAAGACTATTTTCCTTACTTTATCTTTTCCTTCATCTATTATCTATGTGTTATATTCTTTGCATGACTACCTTTGCACATGTTGTATATTGAACCAATTATAATGGGGAGGTTGCAGGGTAGTGAAAGTCCCCGTACATGAGGTTTGAGGGCAGTGCCCTAGATTTTTTTTGGCTTTTTTTATGCATCTATTTTTGGTAGTTTCCATTGCATGGTTTTCTCCTTTAGTAGTTATATGGCCATGGTGGTTTACCCATAATTTTTTAGTTTCATTCAAGGAACTACAATTGTATTCTAATCTAGGTTAAATCCATTGGTGGTTTAACGGTGCCACAAGATATATGTGTGTGTGTTGTTGGGGGGTAAAACTATAAAGGAAAAGTATACTGAAAATTGTTTTTTGTTTTATCCATATATATTATATATATTATATATATATATATATATATATTGTATATATATGTATAGCTATATACTATATGGATAGACATAAAGAAAATTATATTTTTCCCCATTTGAATTTTCAGGGTAAATATATGTGTTAATGGTGTGTTTCTATTGCATATTTTCTATTTGGTTGAGAAATTTTATGAAATAATTAACTATATAGGGTTAAAACCCACATTTTGTATCAAAGTAGTTTTGAATTTAATGAGACACTTTTGTGGCTAATAGGTTTTTCTCAGGTATGTGGTAGACCCTAGTAAAGTAAAAGATTTAGAAAATCAATTCTTATGGTGAAATAAAATGGTGAGTAGCTCATTTTTTTTTCTAGTTAAGACTAACCCTAAGTACCCACGGGGGATTTGAACCGGTGACCTATCGCAAGGAGTGCCTTAACAACACACCCACTCACCGCCAATCCAAAGCCCCGTGGGCATGAGTAGCTCATTAATAGAGATCAAGAAATTCAATAGGTAAAGTTTCGAGTTGTGGAACCTCAAAATGGAATATTTGTTGGTGGACAGAGAAAAATGGATCATTGTGGATTTAGATACTACACCAACATGGATGTTGATAGAATATTAGACCAATTTGGTTCAAAATTCAAATAGCACAATATGATTGTTTGTCTAGTCAACTCAAATGCATCCTTTTATATGAATCCTCACAAGGAGTGGCTTTACAAGAAGAAATATATGATGGTGGTGATGTTTTCTTAGGAAATTAATCAATTATTAAAATCATATGATGAAGGAAAGTCAAGTTGAATCTTATGGGTGGAAGGATTAGAACATTCCTTGGTGTTCTACACATCCCAAGATTAGCTAAAAATTTGTTCTCTATAAATAAGACGAGCGATGCAAGTGTTAAAAAGGTGTTGAAAAGGATACCTACGTGATGGTTAAAGGAATAATCATATCATTATGGGGAGATCAGATTAGAATTATATATAAGTTTTGAGGAAGCATTGCTAGTGATCAGTGCAATAGTTTCATTTTTCTTGATAGTAGAGATGAATATGAAAAATATCCTACATTGTCTGGAGAAAACACTACGTTGTGGTATCAAAGACCAGGGAACATAAGAGAGAAGGAACTTCAAGTATTACATGGTAATGGTATGGTAGAAGGTATTTTTAATTTCTCATTGGATTCTAATTTCTATGAACATTATTTATACAAGAAGAAAATTTTGGTAATATTCTCCTCTAGTGCTACAAGGAAAAATGGAATATTATAGCTGGTTCAAAACAATATGTTTTGACTTGTTTTAGTTCCACCATTGGATAAATCTATGTCATATGTCTCATTTATATATGAATTCTCAAGGAATTCATGGACTTATCTCCTTAGGAAGAAATACAAAGTCTTTGACAAATTCAAAGAGTTTAAATCTCTTGTAATTAGACAAAGAATAAAATTAAGGTGTTGAGGACATATAATGATGGAAAATTATATGGGAATGAATTTGAATAATATTTAAGAAGCGTGGCATAGTAAGGTCGAAGACTACTCCATAGACACCTCAATAGAATAGAGTTGCAGAAAGGATGAATAGGATGTTGATGAAGAAAGAAATGAGTATTCTTAGTGGTGTTGAGTTAGGACAAGAATTATGGGAAAAGGTTGTGAACATTGCTTGTTACCTAGTAACTAGATCACCCTCATAGGTGTTAGATGACAAGAATACACATGAGGTATGGACTGATAAGAAACCCTCTCTTAAAAATCTCAGGATATTTGGTTGTGATGCTTATGTACATGTTCCAAAAGAGAATACAATTAAGATAGATAAGATAGATAAAAATATGGAAATTGTATATTTATTGGAAATAAAGATGATATGGAAGGTTAAAAGATTTGGAATCCATAAAATAAGATGGTTGTGTATAGTGAAGATGCATTACTTAGAGAAATCAAGGATTTTGTCAGATAGGAATCCTATTGATGGCCTTCTTAATTACAACAAGAATGTTGAAACTCATGATAGTCTCAAATTTAATTATCAACTTGGGGTTCATAGAAACTTAAGAGGGGCTAACACTCTATTTGCAACAAACACCTTTCTCTTCCTAGTCTAACTCCCTTTAATACGGGTGAAAGAAGGTAATGAAACAACTTCAAATGAGCAAATATCTAGGTAAGCTTCCAATCCTAAGTTAAAAAAGGTAAATTGCAATAAGTAAACATATTCTACATTTTCTAGAAATCAAATGACAAAAACATAATATATTCTATTTGAAAAAAATGTAAAGTACACATAAGTAAATTACAACAAAGGAAATCTAATCTCTCTTCCTGCAAAGGAAATGAAAATAAGGGAAATCTATTCTACTTTGCAAGAAACAAAATTCCTAGATTACTCTTGTAGGAAATAAATCACACTTTATTTAAATTAAATTGCAGGAAAGGAAATCTAGATTAATTGCAGAAATCAACATTCCAGAAGCAAGCAATGCAAAAGCTAAATGGTGACCTAACTAGGCCTTGTCTCAACCAAAGCGGTCTTAGAGAATTTGTAGGCTATTCTAAGACCTATAATACCTCTTGTTGAAAATGCAACTAGTTTTGATCTTAATAATTGTTGTTGTACTCATTTCAATATGTATCATATGTAGCAAATAAGAAAAGAAAAGAAAAAAAAAGCTATTATTATTATGTGTTTCATGCTCTTTATTGATGGTATTCTATGTAAAAGCATGTTATTCATGCTTCTAGGGTTTGTAAGGTCTTAGAATTTATTATCATGAGTAAAAGGAGTCAACATCATGTTTATAATACCCTTCTGGGAAAAATGTATTTGTAAAAAGAATTATTTTTTAGTCTAGAAAGTCCTAGAACCTCCTAAAGTACAAGTCAGCCCTAGAAACATCAATTTTACCTAAAGGAGGGAATTTGACCCCTTGAGAAGACTTATAGAGGAGTAGTTTGACCTCATTCAACTGAGAAAAATTTGAGCATCACATCCAAATTTTCTACCGAAGGTAGAAAACTAGGCATGGAACAAACCGAAGGTAGAAAATCGCACACAAAACAAGTCGAAGGTATAGAACCGAGTGCAGAATAGGCAAAAGATAAATAACTAGGTGTCAAACAATAGAATGGTATAGAACTAGGTGTGGATTAAGAAAAATGTGGGAAATAAGCTGAAGGTACTAAACATGTTGAATGTCAATAACTAAGGTAATATACCGAAGGGTCAAAGTAGTTATGAAAATTGCAGGGTTGAGGATAACATGTCAAAATTACAGTTAGTTGGTATAGGTTAAAGGAAAGACTTTTTGGAAGGGCTAACTTGGTACTCGGAGAAGTACTCAGTTTAGGGTTCGGACTTTGTATCTCATTTGAAGTAGATTCTAAGAAGAGAATAGTTTTTATGGGTTTTCCCCTTGGAGGGATTTTTCCCTGGATGATTGTTACAGGTCTATCCAGGCACATCACTCCCAACATTCAGATCAATACTATTAGGCCTCATCAAACCCTAATTCAGTTGCTACATGCCCTAGAAAATTCATCAGATTGAATGCCATCATTCTTGAGAGTTTCCAGGCTTGTAGGCATCCTAAACTGACTCCTTGAGGGACCAACACATCCTTGGTCAGGGGTAAGTGCTCTATAGAGCACTTAGGCCCATTCAAGCCTACTCTATAGAGCACCTAGGCCCACTTTGACCTCCGTTGGGCAATATTGAGTGAAACCTTCATAGGGTTATGGGAATATTCCTACATTTTGGACCATTCTAGAAGATTCCCACCTCTTATCCTCTCCTATGAGCTCGAAATTGGATAGGGAATGAATCAAATAACCTCCTATCCTCTCATCCCTTCCTCCATGGAAATTAGCTCCCAAATTGCAAATCCGTTCAATGCCCAATTTATCACAAAACCACCTCCATTTCCCTATAAATTGAGAACTCATTGTAGTGATCAATGGTTGGACTTTGAGAATTTGTAAGGAGATACTATTGGTTTGAGGTTAGAGATTGTAAGAACATATTGTTATGCTACCAGAGTGTTGTGCTTTTGGTGTGATGAGGGATGGAACTCAAGCTAGATGAGTGACATGGGATCAAACTTCTATGGTTGTAACTCTTCCTTCTACTTAATAAATTTGTTTACAACTTTTCCCATATTCTTGGCTTTACGTATGATTATTATATGTGTATATGCTTTCGATTCCATTTTCTTATAGTAGATATATCTCTTGCTTTGATTGGTTTTTGTCCTATGTTTATGATTGCAAGTACTTATCAAGTGGATTTTGTTCGAGAAGGAGCGATGGGAGCTATTCAAAGGAGGAAAAGGGAAGAAGAAGATAACAAGTAGGTACCTTGTCTTATTTATCTTCTATAAGGAAAGGTTAAACTCTTTAAATCTGTTTTTCTAAGTGTAGCTCCCCAATTAGGTAAGTTGTGTTTATCCGCAGATGCAAAATTCCACATAACAAATTGGCGACCACACTAGGGTATGATCATTGTTCTGGGTAGTTTATTCTTATCATAGTACACCCTAGTAGACTTTAATTGACTTCATTGATCTCTTTCCAGTCATTTTGAAGCTTTTTTGGTCAAAATTTTCACTAGAATACCTACTCTAGGAATGTGCTAGTACCAGAGCACCCTTGGTCAGGGGACAATGCTCTGCAGAGCACACTTGGCTTAGAGACAATGCTTTATAGTGCAGTTACTCCCACTCTGATCTACGCTGATCCTCCTTAAGCTTGAAAACCAATCTTTAGCTTGTATTTTTCCAATTTTGCTTCTGAAGTTGTTTGCTAAAAGATCAATGATCATTATGGTTTTGAAATCAATTTGAATTTCCTCTTCTAGCCCTACTTTGACCTTGATTTTTTAGTGTTTCTTAAATGATTTCTTTATCATTATCAATTCATTGTCAAATTTATCTTATATTAAATTAATATTTTCTAAAAATAAAGTGTCGTAAAGTCTTCATTTCTTTCGAAAAGGAATTGTCGTAAAGTCTTCATTTCTTGCAAAAAGATTGATTGATTGTTTGTGCATCTAGTTCCTTTTTTTTCATCTAAACACTAAAGGGACTAAAAATAAAAACTTGCATTTTGCATATTGTAGTTTGTGAATGCTTAATAGGAATAGCTAGGGAAATTTCATTAGGTGTGCTATTTGCTCTTTGTCAACGATCTGATTGCTCTATCCCTTACTAGCTACAATTTTCATTGTTAATTGAATGAAATAATGTTTCTCATGTTAATTGCATTCTAGGAATTGAAAACATACATCATGTGGTGAACCTTGAAAGGAAAATTCTTAATAATATCAACTTAAAAGTAATCTCAATTAACCTAATGGAGCATTGTAACTTAACACATAACATTTAGAGGTCTAGGCTAAAGACGTGTTCCGACCTCGTAAAACATAGCAGATGTTGCTAACTTGTCTGTGATAGATTCCAAGTGTGATACCTCATTCCACATATGTTAGTATATTTTAGCTCGTCTACGTACCTTTGGGTATATAGGGTGGTGTTACAGTATGTAAAGTATAAAGGAATGCTCTCACTGTGCGGTTTCACATTAGACAACGCTAACATGGATTGAGCCTCCCCATACTTTCGAGTATATATGGGAGTACTAAATTAAGTTTATATCCATCCTTAGGTAATTTAGTCAGTCGCCTTATACACTGTGATACACCAAACACAACATTCGGGGATATTGCCTACACATATGTTAATTCCTTGGTTTACTAAGGCAGTGTATTGCAGTTCATAGTTGCTTGGTAATCCTTTTGCCTAGATTATCCCTCTTTTGTTTTGCTATGTTATTTTGATTAAAATATAATTAATTGACCGTGGATAACATCCTCCACACTCACTCCTTATTTGACCTTAAGTTGAGACATATGGCAACAACTCCAGAGTCTACCAATCAAGGAATTCCTTTTGATGGGAATCCTAGTCCTTTTCCTCCTTTTGGAAATATTGGTGCTCCTTATATGGCTACATTGTCCCTTCCGAGATTTACCATTGGCTTGCCAGTATGGTTTTTTTCAACCTCCTTGGTTCAAAATGTCGTGATTTCTTCGCAATCAAGTACTTCTCCAACTAGACAAAATCAACCTCCAGTTGATCCTAAAGTTGACCCTTTGCCTTCTTCCTTGGTTTCTTCTTCCTCCCCTTATTCCTCTTTGCCTAGTGAAAGTATTGACACTAGTAACCAAGTGGATAAGAAGAAGAATAAAGGGAAGAAGAAGAAAAAGAAGAAAATTCAGCAGGGGGTAAATGAGCAACCATTTCTTTGAATGCAACTTCTGATGAGAAACTGTCTGATAAGCCTCACAAAGTTCGATATCCATGCAAACTTTGTATGGGAGACCATATTCTTTGAAATTGTCCTAATATTCTTCAGATCTTAGAAAAATAGTCTTCTCATTCACATCGTCCCGTGTCATCAACTTCTGGAGATCATGCTAGTGACACACCATCAACTAGTGGTAGTAAAGTTCATGGAAAGGAGGGTAAAGTTAAGTTTTTCTATAGGTTATGTGAAGGGAATCACCCCATTCACCTTTTTACCTATCTGGATGAAGCCAAAAAAGTGTTGGATAATCATCCTGCTTCTCCACAGTGACTTCCATCTGGTTACAAGAGACTCTCCCTTAATCCTTCACTAGCTGATAAAGTGACTGACCCAAATCAACTATCGGTCAAACCCACTCTCTCTGAATGTGAGTCCCATGAGTCTATACCTGACCAATCACAGGTTGAGGAAATAGTTGACCTGATTTCACCTTCAGTTAATTGTACCTTTCCCGAAGAGAGTAAATATGATACCACTCAGGTTCTTTTCATTTCTTCAGATTCCCATAAGCTTGGGGGAAATCCCTTCCAAAGCATTGTTATCCCATCTAATGAGAACCTCTTGGAAGTCATGACCTCTTATGGGTCATAACAAGGGGTATGAAGATAGTTCCTAGTCTTGTGTCGACCTCGTTAAAAAATGAAACAAAGGGTATGAGGATAGTTCCTTGTCTTGTGTGAACTTTGTTAAAAAATGAAGCAAGGAATATGAGCATAGTTCCTTGTCTTGTGTCAAACTCATTAAAAAATGAAACAAGGAATATGAGGATATTTCTTGGTCTTTTGTCAACCTCATTAAAAAATGAAACAAAGGGTATGAGGATAGTTCCTTGTCTTATGTTAATCTCATTAAAAAATAAAACAAAGGGCATGAGGATAGTTCCTTGTCTTGTGTCAAGCTTGTTAAAAAATGAAACAAGGAATATGAGGGTAGTTCTTTTACTGTGTCAACCTCATTAAAAAAATGAAATAGGTCCCAGAGCATAGTTCCTTGTCTTGTGTCAATCTTGTTAAAAAATGAAACAAAAGGTATGAGCATAGTTCTTTTACTGTGTCAACCTCTTAAAAAAAATTAAACAGGTCCCAAAGCATAGTTCCTTGTCTTGTGTCAAGCTCGTTAAAAAATGAAACAAGGAATCTAAGAAGAGTTCCTTGTCTTGTGTCAAGCTCATTAAAAAATGAAACAATGCCCCTTGGAGCAAATTTCCAATTCGAGTCTTTGATTAGATCTCGTAAAACCCTAGTCGAGTATTTCACTTGAGCTCGTAAATGAACCTTCATTCCATCCACGTGATAGCCACGAGTAGTCTACTTAGGTGAATGTAATGAAGCTTGGGGGGCATGCACCTAGAATCGAGTCATCATGCTGGGGGCATGTAAACTAAATCCAAGCATAGTTTTTCATTTACATCTTGTGTAAAAATGAAATTGAATCAAGCATAGTTTTTCATTTCAAGCTTGTATAAAAATGAAACTGAATCCAAGCATAGTTCACTATGGTTCAAGCTTGTGTAAAAATGAACCCATCTCCATTTTAACCCTCGTGATTTCCATTCTATTAGCCTCTTCCATCACATGAGCCTTGGTTGTCAACCTATTAAAAAAAATTAAACAGGTCCCAAAGCATAGTTCCTTGTCTTGTGTCAAGCTCGTTAAAAAATGAAACAAGGAATCTAAGAAGAGTTTCTTGTCTTGTGTCAAGCTCATTAAAAAATGAAACAATGCCCCTTGGAGCAAAGTTCCAATTCAAGTCTTTGATTAGATCTCGTAAAACCCTAGTCTAGTATTTCACTTGAGCTTGTAAATGAACCTTCATTCCATCCACCTGATATCCATGAGTAGTCTACGTAGGTGAATGTAATGAAGCTTGGGGGGCATGCACCTAGAATCGAGTCATCATGTCGGGGGCATGTAAACTAAATCCAAGCATAGTTTTTCATTTACAGCTTGTGTAAAAATGAAATTGAATCAAGTGTAGTTTTTCGTTTCAAGCTTGTATAAAAATGAAACTGAATCCAAGCATAGTTCACTATGGTTCAAGCTTGTGTAAAAATGAACCCATCTGCATTTTAACCCTTGTGATTTCCATTCTATCAGCCTCTTCTATCACATGAGCCTTGGTTTTTCTCCTTCCATCGTCACTATCTGCTTGGCCTATGCTTTCACTTGGTTGTTTTACCCTTGTTGAGGAACAATTACAATGAGTGGTCTTATTAGCCATCCTCTTCACATAAATCAACATGTTTTGAGAGGTTCCAGCATCACCGAAATTAGTTGCTATCCTAGACACCACTAGTTCCTTAAAGTGGAGCCCTCTTTAAGCTCTTTTTAGACTCTTGAAACATGAAAATATTGTCGAGCTCTTGTCCTTTTCAGCTCATTAATAGATTGGAAATGACATCTACTCAGTATAAGTTTAACCCTTTTCCAGACTAAGATAGATTACTTACGAAAAAGGAAGACGTTGATCGAACACGGTCAATAGGTTCTCTCTCATAGCTCTTTTCAGACTCTCGAAACATGAAAATATTGTCGAGTGCTTGTCCTTTTCAGCTCGTTAATGGATTGGAAATGACATCTACTAAGTATAAGTTTAACCCTTTTCAGGACTGAGATAGATTACTTACGAAGAAGGAATATTTTGATCGAACATGGTCAATAGGTTCTCTGTTGTATTATTTTACACTTTTTCATACTTGAGAGACAAATATATGAAAAAAAACTTGTGGAGCTTTCTTTTTGTCCCTTTTCAAACTCTCTAAACATGAAAAGGACCTAGTTCTCATTGTCATTAAACTTGTTAAAACATGAAACAGTGACAAACTTGTCCATCATGACAAGACCGAGTTTCACCTTCACTAGACTCATTAAAACATCACATAGCGATGGATTCACCCAAAGGGTAGAATTATACAACAAGCATATGTTATCCTCCTCAAGCTTTATAAAAATAAAGATCTATTGGTGAACAATGACTAGGGAAAATTGGAAAAGGGGTAAACCATTTTATGGTAGCAGGTCACTCTTGAACATGACACTTTCACTTCATCTCTGTGACTACTTGGTTTGGGTTATCTACTTGATGGTTATCATAACTATGGTCTATCACACCATCCATCACTTTGGTTTTGGGTCAATGTTTCCAATTCATTAAGTGTCGCCGATATGTTCAAGAGAAGTCTCTTAGTAAACTTCATCCTTTGCAATACTTATAAACCTTCATTTTCATGACCTCCATTCCTAAACATTTTTTCGTTAGCCACATTCCATCTCCAAAATCATTACACTCATTTCATGTCATTGATGTGGGATACATCAAGGCCCTCCTGCGGTGAGTCACTTCTTGTCAACATCGACGCATTGAAGTTGACTTAGAAACACCCTTTCAGTACCTTGAGGCTTGCATACATCAATGGCAAGTTTCTCACTACTGGTGATAGGTTGACGTCACTAACCTTCAACCTAAAAAAAATTTATGGTGTTCGACATCAAAACATCTATTCGCACCATGAAGAATGTAATGCAGTACCTTTAGAATCATTATCATTATCAATGATCTCTCTCGTGTCTGTTAATGGCTTACATCATTGGCTGGTAATGAGACGATGTCTTCCCATGTTCGACTCCAGATCATATATTCACATGGTTAGAATCATACTCGAGCAAACTATTGAACGAGATAGAAGACCCTGGATCTAGTCTCATCCATCTGGTTTGCGATTGCAAGAGAGTACTAAATCATCTGTACGATGGCTTTACATAGATGGTCCTCCTATCATGGGTCTATATCTATAGATGACTATATGATTTATGTACATGTAATGAAAATTTTATATACTAAGCATGGGTATGTCTTCCCTCATCGTTTCATGAAAAATCCAAAATATCATGATATTATGTATTGCAATTGATGCAGGTCACCATCCACTTCAGAACCTCCTCATCACATCGTAAAGCATATCACTCCACATTATCATTTTCGACTTCATGCTTTAGGGGTCAGCTATTACAGGTCTATTTTGGCACATCGCTCCCAACATTCATGTGAGTACTATTAGGGCTCATCAAATGCTAATTCAATTGCTACATGCCCTAGAAAAGTCATCACATTGAATGTCATCATTTCTGAGAGTTTCCTGGCCTAAAGACATCCTGAAATGACTCCTTGAGGGACCAATGTAGCCTTGGTCAGGGGTAATTTCTCTACATAACACTTAGGCTCATTCAAGCCTTCTCTAGGAAGCACCTAGGCCCACTTTGACCCGCGCTAGCAATATTGAGCGAAATCTTCATAGGGTTCTGATAATATTTCTACATTCTAGACCATTCTAGAAGATTCCCGCCTCTTATCCTCTCCTATGAGCTCGAAATTGGATAGGGAATGAATAAAATAACCTCCTATCCTCTCATCCCTTCCTCCATGGAAACTAACTCCCAAATTGGAAAGCCATTCAATGCCCAATTTATGAAAAAACCACCTCCATTTCCCTATAAATTATGCACTCATCATAGTGATCAAGGGCTAGAATTTGAGAATTTGTAAGGAGATATTGTTGGTTTGAGGTTAGAGATTGTAAGAAAGTATTTTTATGCTACCAGAGTGTTGTGAATCTGGTGTGATGAAGGATGGAACTCAAGCTAGATGAGTGACATGGGATCAGAATTCTTTGGTTGTAACTATTCCTTCTACTTAATAAAGTTGTTTACAACTTTTCCCATATTCTTGTCTTTATGTATGATTATTATATGTGTAAATTCTTTCTATTCCATTTTCTTATAGTAGATAGATATCTTGCTTGATTGTTTTTTGTCCTTTGTTTATGATTGTGAGTACTTACCGAGCGGATTCAGTTCGAGAAGGAGTGATGGGAGCTATTCAAAGGAGACAAAGGGAAGCGAAAGATAACAAGTAGGTACCTTGTCTTATTTACCTTCTATAGTAAAAGGTTAAACTCTTTAAATCTATTGTTTTAAGTGTATCTACCCACTTAGGGAAGTTGTGTTTATCCATAGATGCAAAATTCCACATAACATTTAGAGCCTAATTTTTGTGTCCTTTATTTCTGCTATTTCATTCTTGATATTTTTTTATGAAAATATCTAACTAAATAACATAAATAAGACTAATAAAGTTCACATGAAAATATTAATGTTAAGGAAAATAAGAATTAAAAGTTTCCACTTTATATTTTCCAACATTGTTTTAGAGCTATGGTGAACAAGGAAGGAAACTAGAAGGACACTAGAAGGATTTTCTTGTTAAGGGGAAGGAAAAAGGAAACTCTCAAATCCTAAAGAAAAAGACTACAAGGAATATTATCGCTTCTATCAGATCTAGTTGAAGAGTCATTGGTAGACCTATTTCAAGAAATCATCAAGGGATCCTGTTATCACTCATCACTCTTGGAAGTTATTGTTGGAGGAATTAGGGAACACCTTTCAAGAAAGTATCTTCAAAGATCTTGAAGGCATAAATATTGAAGACATCATCAAGGAGAATCTTTGTCTCAAGTAGGTATCATATTATTACATCATGTTTGATTCTACAAGTCATATGAGTTCTTTTTGCAAGGAGCACAATAAGCTTGTTAGGGCATCAAACTATATAGCATGGAAGAAAAGAATTGACTTGATACTCACAGAATAAGAAGTAATGGAATGTGTTATTGGGGAAATCAATGAACCAAGAAAAGAAAAGACATAAGAACTAGCAAATTAAAATAAAGAGGAAGTAAGGGATCAAGGGATCATAGTTGAATCAATTAAGGATTCTCTTGTTCCATTTGTTGCAAACTTGAAGACATCCAAGGCTATGTATGACAAGCTAGAGAATTTCTACTCAGTAAGTACAATAGGGTAGAAGATGTATTTATAGAAAAACTTATATAGAATGAAGAAGTTAAATTATGAGTATGCAACATCATTTCTCGTGAGAGTCTCTCAGCTAAGAGACCATGTACAAGGACTCGGAGAACCAATTACTGAATCAAAAGCTACCATCTGTGTGCTAAATGCATTGCCACCAAAAAGGATCATGTTTTCAACAAGCATCTACTCCAAGAAGGATTAAAATCCCTTTGATGAGGTGTGGGCTCAATGAATTTTGAAAGAATCAAGGATCAAGTTCAAAGATGACATTGTCAAACATTTCTAGCCCGGATCAAGAAGCTAAAGAAGGGAAAGTTTGGAAAGTCCAAGAAGAAAGACATGTCTAAGGTTCAATTATTTAAGTGAAATGAGTTTGGACACTTTAAAAGGGATTGTCCAAGTCAACATAATAATAAAAGGCAGGAAAGAAGTGAGGCTCACATAGCTAAAGAAATGGGAGTACCAGAGAAGAAGTCGAAGAAGGAAGAAGTAAGGGATCATTACTATTGAAGAAGGAACAATGATGATTAGGTTCTCTATGAATGTTGATCCTTAATTTAAAGTAGTATGCATTTTTTTTTACTTGGTTTCATATAACATCATAGGGAGAAGCATATGATAGTAGCCTGTCTAGAATCTACATGATTAAGTTTCTTTGTAGAGATCATCTAGATAAATAGATAGATAAACCATGTTTATAGAATGTTCATCCAAGTATCATCTAAAATTAAGTTAGAAGTTTTCATCTTTCTTAGTTGAATCATCATCATTTAGGAAGGACCATTATTTTGGAAGGTCCTTGGGAAAATCATATTGACAAGGTTAGTACTCATTTCATGTAATGTGGAATCAATAATTTTAAGGGGATGAAGGAATGCAATGGGCCAGGTTACAAGCCTACTTTACAGATGATTGGGAGAAAGCATAGGAATGCATGTTAGATAAGATTCATATGTATGGAATCTTGTGAAAAGAAAGTTGGTCTAAAATATGCTTGAGTATATAATATGATGCTTGAAAAGAATAGGATTTGACTTACTTTAATATGAATAAAAGAGTAGGAATCTCTCTAGAATATATAAATAGTGATTAGCAACCAATATAATCTTTGGAAGAAAAGTTGTAACTTTGTAATCAAGTTTGATCCTTGGGAACTCTGATGCATGAAGGAAGTTTCAAGTGGAGATGGTCGATGAGGATGTTGACGGTATGAGAATATCATCATGATGTGGTAAGTCTGATTTTAATTGTTGGCTATCTGGTTAACATATTATTTTGCTACCTAGAAGAATGTTGTAGGGATACAAGATGATAGTTGAGGAAAGTTCAACTATATGGATAAAGAGTATTGAGGGAAGTTCAATATCCAGTGCATGGAAACTGTTAAGTCAAACCATATTGGGATTGAAAAGTAGCAGTGTGAGAAGATAACTTGAAGGTAAAAGGAGATCAATTTCATAAGGAAGCTATGATTAACTTGAAGTTTGAAAAGGCTCAATGTAAAGCGTTCATCTAGAATTTAGAGGATGAAAGTGATGAGAAAGTAAGATGACCTGGATCCTGTCAGAAGATTGTTATACAGAAAATTATCTCCTCATTATCTCATAGTAGAACAACATTGTTGACTGGAAGAAAACCCAACTTACAGGCATATTTCCCAAGGTAATGCACCCTAGAAACATACAAAAAACATACTAACAAACTCCAAGACCCAGCAAGGTGTGTTAACCTAAGATTTAACACATTTTTGGCATAAAGGGCCATGCTATTGGATTTTCATGAGCTTCCGAAGGTTCAAACATGTGTTGACTGATAGACACTTCATCTTTCACTCAATTTTGACTCCAAAAATATGGAAACATATGCCTCAGACCTATGAAAGGAAATTGCTAATCCAATTAAAATCAAACAAATTATGAAAGAGAAATAAAGTAGAGGAAACATCTAGCTTTTTCCCGAATGAGACTTATGGAGAAATTGGAAAGGATTGAGCCTCCCCTCACCTTTAAAATGGAGGCTAGGCCACAATAATGGGGATCAAAATTTGTACATTATTATGTTGTTGAGATGTTGATTGTGAGAGAGAGAGAGAGGGAGAGAGAGAGAGAGAGAGAGAGAGATGAGGTAAGGGAATACTTGATTCAAGAATCATGGTTGTAATCATTCCTCTCACATCTGATAATATAGATATACTCATGTTTTGTCTATGTGATGATGTTGATATCTTCTTTCTGTATATTATGGTTCAATGGCGAGAGTGATGTTTATCATTGATGCATGCTAACTCTATATGTTGTTATATGTTGATGTTATGGATTGTTAAATTACTATATGTTGTGAAGATCTCTTTATGTCTTTCTTATGAGTAGGCCCTGATCTGAGAGCAGACCAAGGATCCTTTCTCAGTAACACTAAAAGCTCCAGTGGATTTGTACAAAAGACTAACAGGTAATCCTTCTCTGTTACTTTGTCAATTCCAAGATCAACACGATATGTTTTCATGTATCTCTGAACAGTTGTAAATCACTTAATTTTGTCTACCTGAGGTCCCGAGAGACCTGAGAGGGTTTTTTATCTAGCACCACATGTGCATTAATCCATGCAATAGAATTGGTGACTCTGTTAGGGACATTCTTAGTTTCCGGCTTTGATCTCCTAGTTCTGGGATCTCTATCTCTCTCCATGTCTTTATGTGCCTCTCCATATGAGTTCTGATCACCTTGTATGCTTCTAGACCATCTTTTTCATTCAAAACTTCTTCTCATAAAATCCCAATCCTCTATAATGTACCGTTCTAGTGTTGTCCAGAGCATTATAATGCATCTCTACTTCCTGGACAGAGCGTTTTCCCTACTACTAACACTCTTCTTTCCTTGTTGGGTCACGTTATCAAACCAAACTCTTGACATCCACCCAGTTCTATGGATTCTTATGTTGGATAGGTTTCCTATGGCTTGTTCTTGGGATTTGCAACTGTGAGATTTGTTTGGTTAGCTATTTGCATGGTCATTTTTCTTTTTGAAGAATAGATTAATTGCATTTAATTTTTTAAGAAGGAAAAATGATTTTTTTTTTTCTATTATTTTAGATGAATCTATTCTATTATATTGGGTTAGTTGTAAGAGAATTTCTTGTCTACCTTTCTTTGCATGTGTTTATACTACATTTGGATATGTGGTTTTTGAAATGGCGTATAGTTACCCTCCCCCTATAAGAACTCTTATTCATAGAATGGACATCTAAAGCATTTTTCTTGCATCGTTTGAGTCAAAATCTCATTGAAATCCATACATCAACACCCCCTCCAGAGACATTAATTAGGTTCACATAAAATAAATCTCTTAATAAAAGTAATAAAAAATTCTCTTTTTAGCATATGCACAAATTAGTCTAAGCTAGAATCTTGGGGTAGGCTGTGGTGAGTAAACTACCAAAGATTTTGAAACTGAGGCTAGCATCATTAATGAGATTAAAATCTTGCTACACACATATCATTTGGGACCTCTCCGCTTACAAAAGAGTTAATCACTAGAAAACATCGAAGTGCGAGAGAAGGTAGCTCACCTTTGATTGCATTTTGGTGGGTATTCCATGTACTGGGGATCCCCTTAGGGATATCAGAGCTGAGTTAGGGACTTAGGTGTCCTACCCACACAACATACTATCCATGACCGTGACCTTGCTGGTGGTGTCTATGATTTGAGGTAACCTTAGTGGCCAAAATTTTTAGGTATGAACACAAGTTGACTAGGGTGGAGTTCCCTGGTACCTAAACAAACAAACTTACTCTGTCTTTGGTTTTGGGATGGTGCTCTTCTTCATGAGATTACTTGTTCTCTTCTTACTAAAGTTTGAGTGAAGCTTAGGTTTAATTGTAACTATACATTTGGTTGACTCTCTCTCTTAGCCCCTTCGATACTGGGTTTCATCTCCAACTAGTTGTGGTTACCAAACAAAGTTATGTTCCTTGACTGCTTGTTGATTTCCTTTAGAGTATTTTTTTTCTTATGTTTAGGTGATTTATTTTTTAAACTGAGACTATAACATATATCACATTTAAATTTGTTGATAAAATATATCTTTCATCGTGTCTACATTCAACTCTTGTCATCTATCTAGATGATAACTAGCTCTTCTGCCACTGACTCTAGAGGAACTGTCGAGCTTGAGTGAATCAAATTCTCCTTCCTCACAAGGAGAGTAGTCTCCAGTGTCAAACAATGAATAACATAACACTTCGCAAGATACTTTGTCTCCATAGGAATTATTTAATAAAGGTGTTGTACCTCACTTTAATCCTCCACTCACCAACCCTCTTAGACCTATTTTGGTTCGGGTAGTACCTATGTTTGTTATTTCTTCATTAGTCTCCACATCCAATATTCTAATGGCGACCATTGGGTCATGGTATTTTGTGGATAATTTTTCTCCATTGCCACTTTGCCCACTTGTTGTCTATCCTACACTATTTCACATTTCTACTCAGGCTATGCTTAGTTTGGGTAATCAAATTACACTTGGTATGAGTAGAGTTCAGTACCTTCCTATCTCCACCCCTTTTGCATTAGCTCCTAGACCTTCGTCTATCACCCTTAGTGGTGTTATTAGTATGATCACCTTCAAAAATCCCTTTGGTTGCAATCCCTTGATAGTTTCTAACCCCCAGGAACCAATGCTCGGGGGCAATGTTTTTAGCGTGCACATCCTTGTCCCCTTGCCACTTATAGGATAACCTAGTCCTTCATAGATAGAACTACTTCCTCCAGGTTGACACTCTTTCAATGTCAGTCTTGCACCTACTACAACCTATGTGGCCAATAGTATCCTTGAGCTCGATCTTGCTACATCTGTCTAGGCACCCCCTCCTCAACCAACATTAAGTCAAGGGGGAAATTTCTATCCTGGGGGCAACCCATGTTTTGTCGCCCAACCTAGTATGTTGTATGGCCCACCATTTTATATGACTGCATAACAACCCCCAGGAAGCTATTATTTGATGCATGACACCTATCCTCCTAGAAACCAATTGATGGGGGGGCCTCCTGGACCTTCAAGCCATCTTTAACCTCATTGGTCAGATTTGGGGGAACCTACAACTTTTCTTTTCTTGGAAACTTTAGACATACTGGATCTATACAAGATGATTAATTTCCCCTTCAATCACAACTTTATTTGGCCTTTGATCCTGCATAAGATACCTGCAGACATCCTAAAATTCAAAGGAAAACAAGGAGATGACCTGACTACACACTTCACCACTTACCACTTATGGTGTGTATTGAACTCCCTTATTGACGACAGTATCTGGCTCAGACTCTTCCTCTACACCCTTACTGGAAATGCTGCCAAGCAGTACATTGAATTACCACATGCGTCATTCAATACTTTTGGTTCCATGGAAATGGAAATTCTAAAACACTTGTAGCTCCCTATCCGCTATGAAACTAGAATTCAACTCCTTACTACATTACACCAAGACACTTCCACCCACATCTCTGATCACATCCATGAATGAAGACATAGATGGAGGCTTGTTAAGGCCCCCATTCTAGATTACCTCTTAGAAGACTAGTTCTACAAGTATCTTTCTCCCCCCATTGCCAAGGATGTTGCCATGGACGGTGTGGTTATGGAAGAAAAATCTATTCGTTGTGCCCATCATCTATATTTGATCTATTTGCAATATGGTATGCTTTATAATTTTCTCAGTAATGCCGCTTGAACTTCCAATGCTCTTGCTACTCAGTATCCTGAGGCACACACTGATGACATCGTTGGTGCTACCTCTAGGCTTTTCGTAAAAGAACTGAGCGAGAAAGATTCCAAGTTATATGTTATTGTTGATACTACTCCTACTACCAAATACGATGCTCCTCAAATTTTTATGATTAACTCTATGTAGTCTACACAAAAACCCAATGGTAAGAACAAGAAGAACGAGAAAAGTACCACTCCTTTTGAAGAGCAACACACTACCTAGAACAATCCCAATCAGAAACCTTCTGCTAAATTTGAGAAGGGAAAATAAAAAGTTGTCAAGTTCTGTTACAAGATATGTGTTGAGGACCATATGACTTATAAATGTTCTTGTCTTCAAGAGTGCATAGAACGTCTTGTATGAAAGGACACTGGTTGGACCCCTACGATCCTCAACAACCCATTCCTTGCTCACAGTAGCAATATATTGTATCGAACCCACTGTAACCTTCGCAAGGGGAAAAGTTGGTTCACATCCACCTCCTCCTGGAGAAGGATCATCAAGGATTATGGAAATCTAGTTGCTAATGCTTCAGACTTTGCCTCGAGTTCTACTCCATTGTTTCCTAGTGATCGACATATCAAAGGGCCCATCATTGGCCCTATGATTCATCCCCCAAAAGAGACACTTCATCGAATGACACAATACATGTGCATGTGCTACCTAAAACTATAGTATTGTAGAATATTTTGCACAAGCATCATCTTCTATGTTTCTCTCTAAGTATTACAAACCTGTCCAACACAATGGAAAACTTTGATTTCGACCATTGGTGGAATTGATCCTCAGGATTCCAAACTAGCAATTTTCAATATGGAAGAGAGTAAGCCTTTCCTCTCTCATCAACTTTCATTTCAACTACAGGTTGTGGCAAAGAGAAAAGCTATCCACCAAAATGTCATTGACCAAGGTGCTTCGCCTACATAATGTCTACTTCTTGTTGGCTCGCCTTGTGTTCTCCCACTCTCACCACCATCGAATTCCCTCAAAGTATTTGATGATCATACTTTCATCCCCAAAGGATACCTTGATAGCTACCCCATCACTTTGAGTGGGAAAACTTAACGGTGGAAATCAAAGTCATAGATCATCATCTCGACTATAATTTTCTTTTGGGCTATAGCTGGACTTATTCCATGACTGCCATTGTTTCTTCGGCCTTTCAGATCATCCTCTTTCCTTTGGATAGGAAAATAGTCATAGTGGATCAACTATACTTCTATACCTTATATTACTCCCTATTACCCAGCTACAATGTCCACTGAATGGGTGGCATACCTGACTCTTATGTCAGTGTTGGTACTGGTGTTCTAAAGGGTTCCTCTATTTTAGGATTTTTTTTCCTCTCCAACCTCCCTAGATTTCATAGAATATATAAATGGTTTCTACCATTTTTAATGGCCTCACTAATCCTTGGATCCTCCCAACCCATTCTGCCATTAATTCCTATGGAGAACAAATGTCATTATCATTAGCTTAACTCTCTTATTAGGTTGTTCAATCCATGTCTGACTCTCTTTCTACTTTGTTCACGACCCATGGTACCACCTCCTCTCCCATGGCCCCTCCCTCTCTTGATCTCCTCACTGAAGTCTTTCCTTCTGATGAGGTTATTTGGGAAATCATGTCACTAGATGAGTGACCCTGGGATACTTGATTGTTTGTATATTTTTGTGGTGGGTATCTTAAGTATTTTTAGTGCTCGGAAATTCCACAATAGCCATTTTTGTGTCAACTTTTTGAGTCTATAACAAGACTCATCATCAAGACAAATTCCTATGGAGAAGAGCTAGAAATAAGGGAATAAATAATGGATGGAAGAAATTCAGATAGGAATGTATCGACCAATTAAGCTAAAGGAATTATTTTAAATTTTTATTAATAATTATTATAAGTTTTAATAGTTAAAATATAAGGGTGAAAGTTTATTAGTAGGTTAATTATTAATTTTTATTGTTAATAATTGACAATGAAGTTAATTATAATTATTCATTATTATTAGAATTAATTATTAGTATTAGTAGTATTATTATTATTAATTACTTAATTAATACTATAATGAGACTAATTAATAGTAATATATAATGTTATAATTATTTATTATTAATATTGAAAGTTAATAATTATTATTGTAACCATACTAAGTTCTAATAATAATAATTATTTAATAAAATTTATAATATAATTGTTCTTATTTTATTAATTATTATTAATATTAATATAATATTTATTAAAATGGGATTAATGTTAATTATTTTAGATTATATGATAATAAGTCAGGGATAGAATGGAAGAAAAAGGAGAAGGGGGATGTAGTGAGAAAATTCATAGGGGAAAGACTATGGCGGAGAGGGGAGGGAAGGTTTAATGAGTGAAAAAGAGAAGAAGGGAAAAAGGGAGAGAGGTTAAATTAAGGTTGCAAGACTAGGGTACTTGAGTGAGTATGGGGATCCAAACCCTACTTACTTCCATACCCCCATCTCTATTAAGATTGCGAGGCTGCTTTATAATTTCAAGGGGTCCATGGAAATTTCATTTATACTGATGCTTTTATTTAGCGATTATTTCTGCATCTTCAAGGAAAACATGGTGAAATGTCCTTGATGAGTTATATGAAAGAGTAGAAGATCTATTTCTACCATTATTAATGTCAGCACCATGTTATTTTGAGTCTAATTTTGAAGGATATTCCCGTCTCACCAATATAATATTATCCACTTGGACACAAAAAATTATAAACACCCATGTGTTGGAGGTGATCAATATTGTCCTTTACATTTTTCATATTTTTCCTGATGGTACTTAAGGGTTAGAAAGATGTATCAATGCTTTTCTTTTTGAGAACCTTATTGGATGGATAAATCATTCTTGCGGACAAGACCGATCTCCCTAGTATCGAATGATATCTAGCAACAAAGAGCACAAGCAAATCTACTTTTCTCTAAACATGTTTCAATTCATAAATGAAAACTAAGAGGTGTAACAGACCCTGGCTCAGTCCAACATTTGTTTGTAGCAGCGATATTCCAACAGCTTCAAGCAGTTCCTTTTTAATAACCTGTATACACAAACAAACACACATGAAAGCATACTTGCGTATAATAAAACATGCTCATTATGAAGATGAAGGAGCTCATAAAATAAACCTTTAGAGATAGTTCATTGAGAAACACAAACTTGATTGTATTAACTTTATGAGTAAAAGAACCTTACAACCTTTGCCTTGATGTTGCACAATTTCTTTCCAGGGTCCAGCAGGGGTCTCCTCTACTTTGACAAGCCTCACTCACTTCCCAAATGACATGAAAGGTATGTGATCTCTCTTCTCACAAGCTCAAAAAGGAAGTCTAATTCCCAGCAGCATTTACCCTCAAGAATCTTCAGCTTTCAACCCCCTCTACAACCAGCCCAATGCATGAATTTATAGTGCAAATGGAGGAAGTTGCAGGTCCACCATTGAAGGGATAAGTTCCTCCTTCAATGGGATAAGCACCTCATATCATGGAGTTAGCTCCCTTAGTTATGGAATGGATGAACCAAGGTGGAGCGGACTTGCCAATGCAATATTCCTTTTAGAAGTGTCTAGAAGTGACCGAAGATGAGTTTTTAAGAATGAACTCATGCTTTTTTAACTTTTACAGGGGTTCACACCCATTACTCGATAGACAGAGCGGTCAGGTTCGCAGGAAACATGACCATTGGGTGCGGCACTGCAGGCAGTGCTAGGAGAAAGTGCGAAACCAGGATTTGAGATATTCTTAAGGTCTTTCTCCCATTTTCAAGGCTTGACATGAAGAGCTGAGGCTCAAGACTTGCAAAGGAGGTATGTATGAGTGTTGATGGACTCACACAAACTATAGAAAGTCATGGTGACAATTGTTTGTGTAACAGATTGCCCCCTAAAGTGCGAAGTATGTAGTAGATGAGGATGGTTTTTTGATCATCTAAGAAGAGTCAAGGACTTTATCATTTCAAGGATCTTCTTGTGGATACCCCATTCAAAACCTGTAAAAAAATTCAACACAAAATATATATATATGTGAAAATATCATCGCTGAGGTAGGCATTCCCATGCTCAGATCAAAACTGATTAAGAACTATCTAAAACTGCTCTGATACAGGAATGATTTTGTATTACACCACAAGTAGGAACATATGGACACAGTATGGGCGCAACCATCTATTTATGAATAGTCCACTATATAATGATAACAAAATTCCTCGCAGCCTGGATGGTGGAAACTAGATCCAGGGTCTTCATTTCTACTTCCCGAACTAGCACGATTCTATCCATGTGAATGAATGTGTCGAAGTCGAACATGTTGGAAGCCACTTGATTACCAGTCAATGATGTAAACTGTTAGCAAGTGTGAGAGGAACCACCAGTAATGTCAATGACCCTCAAAGTACTCAGTACATTCCATGAAATGTGAATGAATGAGTCGATGTCGAACACGTCACAAAATCCTTTGATCGAAGGTCAATGATGCAATTTGTCGTCAAAGGTGAGAAACCTGCCATTGAGGCATGCAGATTCCAAGGTAATGCCGATTTCTAGATCATATTTCTAGATAATGAGTTGGAGTCAATAGAAAGTGATCTGTCATAGGCAAGCCCCATAACACGAAATCATAGATCAAGTCCGAAGAAATATATTTGGCAAGAACTAACTCACGGATGGTCAATGATGAATGACAGATATTTTGTAGGTGATGGTTTATTTGCATAGACCTCTTGAACACATAACGACACTACAGATGGCTTGGTGACAGTTGACGCAAAGCTAATACCTGGAAATCGGTTGAAGACTTTCAATGTGGCTTGATTAACTGTTAGGTAAAGGATTTCCCAACCCAAGTGGATAAAAGTGTCGTGTTCAAGAGTGATGGAAAGTTTTTCAAACACAAAGTATGACAAACAGGTTCATTTTTCTCTCTTTTCCCCCACCATTTCTGGCAAGAACCTCTTTATTTTTGACAAGCTTGAGGAGGATAACATTTGTTTGGTTATAAGCTCATCCTTCGGATGAGTCCAACTTAGTTTAGATTCGAACCCTAAGAAGGAGTGGTCCGTTCCTATTTGTAATTGAACAGGTCCTTTACTATGAAATTTTAACGAATCCAGTATAGGAGAAACTCAGCGTTTTTCAATTTTAGGGAGTCAGAAGAAAAACTTAAGAAAACTCCATGGTTGTCTTTTTTCGTAAATTTGTGTCTCCCAAGCCCGAAAATGTATAAAATAATACTTGAGAGAACCACTTGATCATTAAGATCAAGGAGTACTTTTCATAATTAGTGCCTTCAATCTGAAAAAGTAAAAAAGCGATGGAAAACACGTCGTTTTATTACCAATATCGAACTTGGAACGAAAAAAGTTCGGAAATCTTTTCATGTTTATACGGTCGGAAAAGAGTTGTAAAAGGACCATCTTTTTAATTCCATTTTAACAAGTTTAAAAAGAAAACTCAACATTCTTGTCATATTTTACGAGTCAGAAAATAGCTTAAAGAGGACTCCTATGTGTTTTTGTTGAAAATGACCAATTTCACCTGAATACCCAATATTTTGCACAAAAACTGCAAACATTACTCATATCTGTTTTAAAAATAATAAAAATACACCAAAAATGACCTTTTCAAAGTAAAAAATAAATAAATTTAATTTATTTATTCAAAAAATCTTATAAAAAGGGCTTCTACAAGTTCATTTTTACCATTTTCCTTTGGAGTAAAAAGTAAGAGCTTTTGGTAAAAAACTTCCTGTGGAGATTGCGAAAAATACAACCGCTGGAATCGAGAACCGTCTTCTCCAGGTAATCCACATTGTCCCTGACTTGCATTTCATCTATTTAAAATTTTGTTTTAGGGTTTAGAAATTGATTTTTAGAGGAAAATTAGGGCAAAAGGTTGCATGCGGTAGTTGCACAGGGGCGCCATGTGGCCCCTGCGCACCCCGATTTTTCTATGCACATAGAAAAGTCGGGGTGCCGCACCTGTCCTTAAGGAGAAATGCGCACCTACGCACTATCTCTAAAGGGATGGGTGCGAACCCCGCGGAAAAAGGATTTTAAACCCTAGATTCCTCATTTTTGCCCCATAGAATTTTGAATGAAAATTCTAATCCACCTATTTTGCAATGTAGGTACACAAGATTCTTGTTTGGCAGGAAAGAGAGCATGAGGACATGAATCAAGCTGCATTACTCCATCCATCTTCATTATAGGCATTGAGAGCATGCGGGCTATTCAAATTTTGGACCATACCTGGCATGAGGGCACATGTAGACTTTCTACAATGGCTGGTAAACAGGTGGAGCATACAGGACCAGTGCTTCATTATTGGTGGCAACCAGCTTGAAATTGAGCCAGATGACATATAATTTTTGACTGGCTTGCCTAAGAGAGGTGTGGAGTTATCTCTGTTTGGATCTAGGCTAGGTGGCCAATCTGTCGCTAATCTCCGACTAGAGTTCTGTAATAACCAGAATTTGGACAAATAGATAGATGTTAAAACCATCTCGCGCCTTGAACTAAAGGTGATCTCTTTTACTGTTACTAGACTCTGCAGGAGTGCAGCATTGCATCTAGCTACAGGTTCCCAGATGCGCATGGCAGTAGACTACATCCGAGGCACCATATTCAACTGGTGCGATGCTGTATTGGCCAATGTGAAGGGCCAATTGACTAGGGTGAAGAATGGATAGCTAAAGAACTTTGGATATGGTTATTTAGTTGTAAGCTTTGCCCTATAGAGGCTACCTATGCTGGTTTCACAATAACTCACTGTTGAGGCTGGACTTCCCTGAGATCCTCAGGTTATGCGATGGGTTGCAGCCATGGCCCGCCATCCTTAGGAGGGTACCGAGTTTGTTCAATTCACACCAGAGTATTTCCGTTTTTTACAGAACCAACTCTTTGTTATTCAAGATTTTCCATATGTTGGGATCGATTATCGAGGTGATCCCAACATGGCTCTTCCACTAGGAGAGAAATGGGATGATAAAGGTAAAATTGTTTTCAACATTTTAATTATATATGTATTTTTTGTATTTTTTAAATCGTCCAAAAACTAATAGTAAAAGTTTTAAATGCAGATGTGGGTCCACGGCGACTAGTCGCTCTCCAGCCCTATGATCAAAGACAACCAGCTACCGCAGCACCAACCCCACAAGACCAATCAGTAGAGACCTTGGCCGAGTTGGAGAGCCATCTAGAGCGCTTGACTGTAGATATTCCGGCGACCAGCATAGATGACATTCCTCTTAGGCTTCAGTGTTATGTGATTGGGGTCCCAAGACCTTTTAGGAGGTTCCTTTGTAGGGTGGCCCGAGCAGTGGTCTCTTATCGGGATCATCACCAGTGATAGGATGTTTGCCTTGTAGACTCATTTTTGAAATTTTTATACTATCATATTTGCGAATCATAAGGTGTTTTTCAACCTATGATCGAGGACGATGTATATTTTGACACACTCTTACCTTATGCTATATTATTATTATGGTTATCTTGCAAAACATGTTATGGGGTGTTTTTAAATTTACTATTTGATTTAATGCAAATGTCTATTTAACATTCATGAAGCAACTGCATCTGCTAATGTATTTAAATATCTTGGAATGTGCTGATATTCTATGTAATCAAATTCTCATTCCAAGAGATGGACTCTAAAAAATAATCGTAATAATACTGGATTTCTAATGGCATAAACTTGATTAAGCTGTAATACAACAATTTCTAAATCTAAATTAACAATCAAACTTTGAATTCCAAATGAAATGGATTCAGATAATAATTCAATCACTGCACTATATTCTGCAATTTTGTTCATTGTTTGATCGAGGCTTACCCCATGCATAGATACTAACTTGTGAGAGTGCAAATAGATAACCCAAGCTGTGAAAGAGATGTTTCGTGTACTACGACAAGCGCCATCAGCGAAATCGATGTATGTTTGGAGAGGCGTCAACATCTGCAATATCAAGATTAAAATCAAGATAAGCAGCAACAATAAAGAAAAACACTCTCTAAAGTAAAGCACACATCCTTAATCTAAGAACACACCAAATTTAGAAAGAAACTAGTCTAAGAAATCTCCACACTAATCTTTTAAGCATAATATCGCTTTAGATAAAGCCCATTCCTAGGTTTACCTAAAGAGGCAACGTCAAAATCTTCTAGCTCATAGGTCCCTTTTGCCAGCTTTTGCTTGACAATATACGAAACTTGCCACATGGGTACAAATTTGCCAGCCCCTAGCTTATTGTTTGCTTGATCGTAAATTAAGACTAGGTCTCCTTCCGAAAAATTGCAGGGTGTAACATTCCGATCATACTTAGCTTTAATCCTTTTGGCATGAGTTTCGACAGCTAATGCAACATTACGTCGATTCTCATCTAATTGAGATAAGTATAATAAATGTTTTTCCTCTTCGTAAGTGGCTAGTAATAATTGCACGACAATTTGTAATGACGAGATTTCACATTCAATGGGCAATATTGCCTCTAAACCATAAATCAGTTGAAAGGGAGTAAAACCTGTTGATGTTTTGACTGAGGTTCGGTACGCCCAAAGTGATAAAAATAACATGTTATGCCAATTCAACCGATGAATCCCAATGATTCGTCGGATCATGGTGACTAGAACTTTGTTGACTGCTTCAACCGGACCATTTGCCTGTGGGTAATATGGAGTGGAACTATTGTGACGCAGGCCATGTTGATCTGTAAGTTCAGTCATCATGATGTTTCGAAGATGACTCCCATGGTCAATAATAATGAGTTGGGGAACACCAAACCTAGCAATTATATGGTTTAAAATGAAAATCACAACAATTTTTCCGTCTGCCAAAAATTTAGGCATCACCTTGGCCCACTTGGTAAAATAATCTACCGCAAGGATGATATACGCATGCCCCCCAACCGAGTGAGGGTTACATGTAATAAAATCGATACCCCATTTTGAAAATGGACCAACGGTAATGATAGGGTGGAGAGGAGCAGGTGGGACGCGCATCTTACGATAAAAAAGTTGGCAATTGTGGCATTTCTGGACTGCAGTAATACAATCTTTAAATAAGGACGGCCAGAAACAAACAACGCGCAAAATCTTTTAGGCTTTGGCATACCCAGACATATGACCACCACATGCTCCAGAGTGACATTCATTAAGAACCTTTTCAGCCTCGTCATGAGTAAGACAACGACGGAAAACATAGTCCACCCCATGATGATAAAGAGTATCTCCAATAAAAGTGTAAGGTTGGGATTGGAATCGTATTTTCTGGTGCTAAGATCATGAAATGTCTGGCCAAAAATATTGGGTCTAGAGATAGACAATGATATCTCCATACCATGGATCAACAATGCTGATGAGGAACAAGGATTCATTTGTAATGGGTTCTTCCACCACATGTTTGGTATCAGCACGAGGGAAGTCACACACTAATTCTGCAAAAACCAAAGACTTCTTTGACTTGGCCTTCTCAAATTCCAAGTCAAATTCTTGTAGGATGACAATCCATTTGGAATACTTGCCCCCTAGCAATTGTATAGTCAAAATATATTGCATAGAGTTATAGTAAAAAATGACCGTGGTTTTGCATAACAAAATGTAATGACAAAATCGTTGAACAACTTGGACTGCATCTAAGGCCAATTTCTCCACATGTGAATATTTTAACTCAGTTGGAGTTAGAGTCAGACTAAGATAATAGATCACATGTTCACTTTCGAATGCATCCTGTTGAACTAAAACCATCCCAATGGTGGAATGGGAAGTGGCGAGGTACAAGAAGTAATCCTGGTTGTAGTTGGGAGGATGCAATAATGGTGCATGGGTCGACGCATGTTTAAGTGCATCAAAAGATTTTTTAGCTATCTCGTCCCAAAAGAATGGAGCATTTTGTTTCAACAACCGGGTGAAACCTTTTGTAATCTCGGCATAGTTAGGAATGAAACGACATAAAAATTTTGCTTTCCCTTGCAAACTCTGGAGTAGGTGAAGTGTCGAAGGAGGTGGTAACATGATGATGGCTTTGACCTTCGAAGGATCGACACGAATTCCAGCTTTGGATACAACAAATCCCAGTAAACAACCCGTTTCTATACAGAAAACACACTTGTACGGATTTAGCCTAATCCGATAATGCCTACATCTCATGAAAATTGCTCATATGTGAGTGAGATGGTTAGCTCTATGTAATGAATGAGCTAGTAAATCATCGAGATAAGGCTGCACAATGTGCTTGATGTCATGAAATGCATAAGACATAGCCCTTTGAAAAGTTGCTCCGACGTTCTTCAATCCAAAAGGTAACTTGCAATAAGCAAATGTCCCCCATGGACAGATGAATGTCGTTTTTGGTTGATCGGTAGGTAGAATGTTAATTTGATTGTAACCGGAAAAGCCATCCATAAAGGAGAAAATTTTCACTGCAGGCACAATCACCAATAATGTGATCGATATAGGGTGTGGGATAATTTTCCTTGGGACAAGCACGATTAATATCCCTATAGTCGATACATATTCTTATTGTCCCTTGTTTTTTAGTAACTGGAACAATATTCGATACCCAATCCGTCAAAGGAATTGGATAAATGAAACCTGCTTTAAGTAATTTCTCAACTTTTGCCTTGATGGCAATAGCTTTTCGTGAGTGTATCTGAAGCAACCGTTGTCGGACGGGTTTAGCATATGGGTAGGTTTTGATCTCATGAACAACGATTGAAGGATCAATTCCTGGCATTTCTTCATAGGACCAGGAAAACACGTCACGAAATTCTTGAAATAGGGCTTTATATGTGTTGACTTCAGTGTCCGTACAAGAAGCACCTATGCGAATCTTTTCAACAATCCCAGGTTTGACTGAAATGTCTATAGGAACCGTTAGAGAAATATTGGCTAAATTTTGTTCAGAATCAGGATGTTTCAATGGATTTTGCGGTTCTTTGACATATTCAGCGGTAAAAATAGATGAAAAATCATTTTCAAAATGATCAATCTCAGGTAAAAACGAAGACCGATGATGAAGATTTTCCCATGGTAACACATCAATAGACAACAGTCCCCAAATTTGTTCGTCGGTGTGAACGGTTTTAGAAAAGGTTGTTGAATCTGAGGTTGAGATTGAAAGTGATTCTCCATGGATCTCATTCACTAGATCAAGGTTGGTTGAACTTGAGTCAGAAAACGACTGTACTACTCCATAGTTTGCAAGGGAAAGCAAACTTTTTACGTTGTTTCATTCCTAACTACGCTGAGAATACAAAAGGTTTCACCCGGTTGTTGAAACATAACACTCCATTCTTTTGGGACGAGATAAGTAAAAAATCTTTTGATGCACTTAAACATGCGTTGACCCATGCGCCATTATTGCATCCTCCCAACTACAACCAGGATTACTTCTTGTACCTCACCGCTTCCCATTCCACCATTGGGATGGTTTTAGTTCAACACGATGAATTCGAAAGTGAACATGTGATCTATTATCTTAGTCGGACTCTAACTCCAACCGAGTTAAAATATTCACATGTGGAGAAATTGGCCTTAGCTGCAGTCCAAGTTGTTCAGCGATTTCGTCATTACATTTTGTTACGCAAAACCACGGTCATTTCTGACTATAACCCTTCAATACATTTTGACTAAACAATTGCTAGGAGGCAAGTATTCCAAATGGATTTTCATCCTGCAGGAATTTGACTTGGAATTTGAGAAGGCCAAGTCAAAGAGGTCTTTGGTTTTTGTATAATTAATGAGTGACTTCCCTCGTGCTGATACCGAACATGTGGCGGAAGAAGCCATTGCGGATGAATCCTTGTTCCTTATCAGCACTGTTGATCCATGGTATGGAGATATCATTGTCTATCTCCAGACCCAATCTTTTCGGCTAGACATTTCATGATCTCAACGCTGAAAAATACGATTCCAATCCCAACTTTACACTATTATTAGAGATACTCTTTATCGTTGTGGGGTGGATTCTATTTTCCATCGTTGTCTTACTCATGACGAGGCTGAAAAGGTTCTTAATGACTGTCACTCTGGAGCGTGTGGCGGTCATATGTCTGGGTATGCCACAACCCAAAAGATTTTACGCGTTGGCTATTTCTGGCCGTACTTATTCAAAGATTGTATTACTGCAGTCCAGAAATACCACAATTGACAAATTGTTGATCGTAAGATGTGCGCCCCTCTTGCTCCTCTCCACCCTATCATTGTCGTTGGTCCATTCACAAAATGGGGTATCGATTTTATTACATGTAACCCTCACTCGGCCGGGGGGCATGCGTATATCATCCTTGCGGTAGATTATTTTACCAAGTGGGCCGAGGCAATGCCTACATTTTCGGCAGACAGTAAAACTGCTGTGATTTTCATTTTCAACCATATAATTTTTATGTTTGGTGTTCCCCAAGAGATTATCACTGACCATGGGAGTCAATTTCGAAACATCATCATGACTGAACTTACAGATAAGCTTGGCCTGCGTCACGATAGTTCCACTCCATATTACCTATAGACAAATGGTTTGCTTGAAGCAGTCAACAAAGTTATAGTCACCATGATCCAACGAATCATTGGGATTCATCAGTGGAATTGGCATAACATGTTATTTTTAGCGTTTTGGGCGTACCGAACCTCAGTCAAAACATCAACAGGTTTTACTCCCTTTCAACTAGTTTACGGTTTAGAGGTAGTATTGCCCATTGAATGCGAAATCTCGTCATTACAAATTGCCGTGCAATTATTACCAGCCACTTCCAAAGAGGAAAAACATTTATTATACTTAGCTCGATTAGATGAGAATCGACGTAATGCTGCATTAGCTATCGAAACTCATGCCAAAAGGATTAAAGCTTAGTATGATCAGAATGTTACACCCCACAATTTTTTGGAAGGAGACCTAGTCTTACTTTATGATCAAGCAAACGATAATCTAGGGGCTGGAAAATTTATACCCATGTGGCATGGTCCGTATATTGTCAAGCAAAAGTTGGCAAAAGGGGCCTATGAGCTAGAAGATTTTGACGGTATCTCTTTAGGTAAACCTAGGAATGGGCTTTATCTAAAGCGATATTATGCTTAAAAGATTAGTGTGGAGATTTCTTAGACTAGTTTCTTTCTAAATTTGGTGTGTTCTTAGATTAAGGATGCGTGCTTTACTTTAGAGATTGTTTTTCATTATTGTTTCTGCTTATCTTGATTTTACTCTTGATATTGCAAATGTCGACACCTCTCCAAACATACATCGGTTTCGCTGATGGCACTTGTCATAGTACATGGAACATCTCTTCCGCAGCTTGGGTTATCTATTCACCCTCTGACGAGTTAGTATCTATGCATGGGGTAAGCCTTGGTCAAACAACAAACAACATTGTAGAATAAAGTGCAGTGATTGAATTATTATCTGAATCCATTTCATTTGGAATTCAAAGTTTGATTGTTAATTTAGATTCAACACTCGTTGTATTACGGCTTAATCAAGTTTATGCCATTCGAAATCCGGTATTATTATAATTATTTTTGAGAGTCCGTCTCTTGGAATGAGAATTTGATTACATAGAATATCATCACATTCCAAGATATTTAAATACATTAGTAGATGCAGTTTCTTCTTCAATGTTAAATAAACATTTGCATTAAATCAAACAGTAAATTGAAAAACATTTAATAACATGTTTTGCAAGATAGACATAATAATAATATAGCATAGCATAAGAGTGTGTCAAAATATACATCGTCCTCGATCATAGGTTGAAAAACACCTTATGATCGGCAAAAATGATAGTATAAAAAGTCCAAAAATGAGTCTACAAGGCAATCATCCTATCACTGGTGATGATCTTGATAAGACACCACTACTCGGGTCACCCTACAAAGGAACCTCCTGAAAGGTCTTGGGACCCAATCACATAGCACTGAAGTCTAAGAGGAATGTCATCTATGCTAGTCTTCAGAATATCTATGGTCAAGCGCTCTAGATGGCTCTCCAACTCGGCCAAGGTCTCTGCTGATTGGTCCTGTGGGGCCGGTGCTGCGGCAACTAGTTGTCTTCAATCATAGGGCTGGAGGGCGGCAGGTCGTCGTGGACCCACATCTACATTTAAAATTTTTTACTATTAGTTTTGGTACGATTTAATAAATAAATAAAAAATACATATATAATTAAAATTTTGAAAACAATTTTACCTCTATCATCCCATTGCTCTCCTGATGGAAGAGCCATGTTGGGATCACCACGATAATCCATCCCAGCGTATGGAAAATCCTGAATAACAAAGAGTTGGTTCTCTGACCAACGGAAATACTCTGGTGTGAATCGAACAACCTCAGTACCCTCCTTAGGATGGCGGGCCATGATTGCAACCCATCACATAACCCGAGGATCTCGGGGAAGTCTAGCCTCAACAGTGAGTTGCTTTGGAACCAGCATAGCTACCCTCTCTAGGGCAAAGCTGACAACTAAATAACCATATCCAAAGTTCTTTACCTGTCCATTCTTCACCCTAGTCAATTGGCCCTTCACATTGGCCAATACAGCATCGGACCAGTTGCAGATGGTGCCTCGGAAGCAGTCTACTGCCATGCACATTTGGGAACCTGTAGCTAGATGAAATGCTGCATTCCCACAGAGTCTAGTAACATTAAAAGTGATCACCTTTAGTTTAGGGCAGGAGATGGTTTTAACATCTATCTGTTTGTTTGGATCCTTGTTATTACAGAACTCTAGTCGGAGACTAGCAACAGATTGGCCACTTGGCCTAGATCCAAACACAGATAACTCCACGTTTCTCTTGGGCAAGCCAATCAAAAAGTATGTGTCATCCGGCTCGATTTCGAGCTGGTTGCCACCAATAATGAAGCACTGGTCCTGTATGCTCCACCTGTTCACCAGCCATTGTAGAAAGTCTACCTGTGCCCTCATGCCAGGTATGGTCCAAAATTTGAATAGCCCGCATGCTCTCAATGCCTGTAATGAAGGTGGATGGAGTAATGTAACTTGATCCATGTCCTCATGCTTTCTTTCCCACCAAACAAGCATGTTGTGTACCTACATTGCAAAATAGGTGGATTAGAATTTTCATTTCAAAATTCTATGGGGCAAAATCGAAGAATCTAGGGTTTAAAATCTGCGTTCTGCGGGGTTTGCACCCATCCCTTTAAAGACAGTGCATATGTGCACACTTCTCCTTAAGGATAGGTGCGCCACCCAACTTTTCTATGTGCACAGAAAAATCGGGGTGCGCGGGGGCCACATGGTGCCCCTGCACAACTGCTGCGGGCAATTTTTTGCCCTAATTTTCCTCTAAAAACCAATTTCTAAACCATAAAACAAAATTTTAAACGAATGAAATGCAAGTCAGGGACAATGTGGATTACCTTGAGAAGATGGTTCTCGATTCCAGCGGTCAGATTTTTTTCAATATCCATAGCAGGTTTTTTACCAAAAGCTCTTACTTTTTACTCCAAAGGCAAACAATAAAAATGAACTTGTAAAAGCCCTTTTTATAAGATTTTTTGAATAAATGAATTAAATTTATTTCTTTTTTACTTTGGAAAGGTCATTTTTGGTGCATTTTTATTATTTTTAAAACATATATGAGTAATCTTTGCAGTTATTGTGCAGAATATTGGGTATTCAGGTGAAATTTGTCATTTTCAACAAAACACACATAGGAGTCCTCTTTAAGCTCCTTTCTGGCTCGTAAAATATGAAAAGATTGTCGAGTTTTTCTTTTTAAACTCGTTAAAACGGAATTAAAAAGATGGTCCTTTTAAAGCTCTTTTCTAACCATATAAACATGAAAAGATTGCTAGACTTTTGTCGTTCCAAGTTTGATATTGGTAATAAAATGATGTGTTTTCGATTGCTTTTTTACTTTTTCAGATTGAAGGCACTAATTACGAAAAGTACTCCTTGATCGTAATGATCAAGCAGTTCTCTCAAGTATTATTTTATACTTTTTTGGGCTTGGGAGACACAAATTTACGAAAAAGGACAACCTTGGATGTCTTCTTAAGTTTTTCTTCTAACTCCTCTAAAAATTGAAAAACGTCGAGTTTCTCCTATACTGGACTCGTTAAAATTTCACAGTAAAGGACCTGTTCTATTACAAACAGGAACAGACCACTCCTTCTTAGGGTTCGAATCTAAAAACTAAGTTGGACTCATCTGAAGGATGAGCTTATAAACCAAGCAAGTTATCCTCCTCAAGCTTGTCAAAAATAAAGAGGTACTTGCTAGAAATGGTGGGGGAAAAGAGAGAAAAATGAACCTGTTTGTCATACTTTGTGTTTGAAAAACTTTCCATCACTCTTGAACACAACACTTTTATCCACTTGGGTTTGGAAATACTTTACCCAACAGTTAATCAAGCCACATTGAAAGTATTCAACCGGTTTCCGGGTATTAGCTTTGGGTCAACTGTCACCAAGCCATCTGGAGTGTCGTTATGTGTTCAAGAGGTCTGTGCAAATAAACCATTCACCTACAAAATATCTGTCATCCATCATTGACCGTCCCTAAGTTAGTCCTTGCCAAATACATTTCTTCAAACTTGATCTATGATTTCGTGTTATGGGCTTGCCTATGACGGATCGCTTTCTATCGACTCCAACTCATTATCTAGAAAGATGATCTAGAAATCGGCAGTACCTTGGAATCTGCATGCCTCAATGGCAAGTTTCTCTCCTTTGATGACAGGTTGCATCATTGACCTTTGATCAAAGGATTCTGTGACGTGTTCGACATCGACTCATTCATTCACATTTCATGGATTGTACTGAGTACTTTGAGGGCCATTGACATTACTGGTGGTTCCTCTCACACTTGTTAACCGTTTACATCATTGACTGGTAATCAAGTGGTTTCTACCATGTTTGACTTCGACACATTCGTTCACATGGATAGAATCGTACTAGTTTAGGAAGTAGAAATGAAGACCCTGGATCTAGTTTCCACCATCCAAGCTGCGAGGAATTTTGTTATCATTATATAGTGGACTATTCATAAACAGATGGTTGTGCCCATACTATGTCCAGATGTTCCTACTTGTGGTGCAATACAAAATCATTTCTGTATCAGAGCAGTTTTAGATAGTTCTTAGTCAGTTTTGATCTGAGCATGGGAATGCCTACCTCAACGATGATATTTTCACATATATATATTTTGTGTTGAATGTTTTTACAGGTTCTGACCAGGGTATCCACAGGAAGATCCTTGAAATGATAAAGTCCTTCACTCTTCTTAGATGATCAAAAAACCATCCTCATCTACTACAGACTTCGCACTTTAGGGGGCAATCTGTTACACAAAAAATTGTCACCATGACTTTCTATAGTTTGTGTGAGTCCTTTAACACTCATACATACCTCCTTTGCAAGTCTTGAGCCTTAGCTCTTCATGTCAAGCCTTCAAAATGGGAGAAAGACCTTAAAAATATCTCAAATCCTGGTTTCACACTTTCTTCTAGCATTTCTTGCGGTGCCGCACCCAATGTTCATGTTTCCTGGAAACCTGACTGCTCTAGTTGTCGAGTAATGGGTGCGAACCCCTGTAAAAGTTAAAAAGGCATGAGTTCATTCTTAAAAACTCATCTTGGGTCACGTATAGACATTTCTCGAAGGAATATTGCATTGGCAAGTCCACTCCACCTTGGTTCATCCATTCCATAACTAAGGGAGCTAACTCCATGATATGAGGTGCTTATCCCATTGAAGGAGGAACTTATCCCTTCAATGGTGGACCTGCAACTTCATTTGCACTATAAATTTATGCATTGGGCTGGTTGTAGGGGGGTTGAAAGCTGAAGATTCTTGAGGGTAAATGCTTCTGGAAATTAGACTTCCTTTTTGAGCTTGTGAGAGGAGAGATCACATACCTTTCATGTCATTTAGGAAGTGAGTGAGGCTTGTCAAAGTAGAGGAGACCCCTGCTGGACCCTGGAAAGAACTTGTGCAACATCAAAGAAAAGGTTGTAAGGTTCTTTTAATCATAAAGTTAATACAACCAAGTTTGTTTTTCTCAATGAACTGTCTCTAATGGTTTATTTTATGAGCTCCTTGATCTTCATAATGAACATGTTTTATTATACGTAGGTATGCTTTGATGTGTGTTTGTTTGTGTATGCAGGTTATTAAAAAGGAACTGCTTGAATCTTTTGGAATATCACTGCTACATACAAATGTTGGACTAACGTAGGGTCTGTTACACCTCTTAGCTTTCATTTATGAACTAAAACATGTTTAGAGAAAAGTAGATTTGCATGTGCTCTTTGTTGCTAGATATCATTCGATACTAGGGAGATCGGTCTTGTCCGCAAGAATGATTTATCCGTAGAAAATCTGTTACACAAAATATTGTCACCATGACTTTCTGTAGTTTGTGTGAGTCCATCAACACTCATACATACCTCCTTTGCAAGTATTGAGCCTCAGCTCTTCATGTTAAGCCTTGAAAATGGGAGAAGGACCTTAAAAATATCTCAAATCCTGGTTTCACACTTTCTCCTAGCATTGCCTGCGGTGCCACACCCAATGGTCATGTTTCTTGTGAACCTGACCGCTCTGTCTGTTGAGTAATGGGTGCAAACCCCTGTAAAAGTTAAAATGGCATGAGTTCATTCTTAAAAGATCATCTTGGGTCACTTCTAGACACTTCCAGAAGGAATATTGCCTTGGCAAGTCCGCTCCATCTTGGTTCATCTATTCCATAACTAAGGGAGCTAACTCCGTGATATGAGGTGCTTATCCCATTGAAGGAGGAACTTATCCCTTCAATGGTGGACCTGCAACTTCTTCCATTTGCACTATAAATTCATGCATTGGGCTGGTTGTAGTGGGGGTTGAAAGTTGAAGATTCTTGAGGGTAAATGCTACTGGGAATTAGACTTCCTTTTTGAGCTTGTGGGAGGAGAGATCACATACATTTCATATCATTGGGGAAGTAAGTGAGCCTTGTCAAAGTAGAGGAGACCCCTGTTGGACCCTGGAAAGAACTTGTGAAACATCAAGGAAAAGGTTGTAAGGCTCTTTATTCATAAAGTTAATACAATCAAGTTTGTTTTTCTCAATGAACTGTCTCTAATGGTTTATTTTATGAGCTCCTTCATCTTCATAATGAATATGTTTTATTATACGCAGTTATGCTTTGATGTGTGTTTGTTTGTGTATGTAGGTTATTAAAAAGGAACTGCTTGAAGCTGCTGGAATATCGTTGCTACAAAAAAACGTTGGACCGAGGTAGGGTCTGTTACACCTCTTAGTTTTCATTTATGAATTTAAACATGTTTAGAGAAAAGTAGATTTGCTTGTGCTCTTTGGTGCTAGATATCATTCGATACTAGGGAGATCGGTCTTGTCCACAAGAACAATTTATCCAGCCAACAAATTGGTGACTCCACTGGGGACTGGTTTGGTTTGGTTTATGATTGGTCTTTGCTTTGACTTGAGAAACTTAAGTTTTGATTTCTGATTTTGCCTTGATGTGTGTGAGTTTGGGTACTTGTTAGGTCCTGGTTGATTTTTTATTTTTTTAAACTTTGAAAGAGGACTGTACCTTCTGAGTTAGTTACAGTGTGGACCTGTCCGCACTATTACAGTGTAACACAGAGCGACACTGCACTTGGTTCTACTGGGAGAATGCGAACCTTGTCAAAAGTTTGAAAAACCTAAGATCCATCCACCCAGTTAGGTTTAGTTTTTGTCCATAGCTCTTAGTATATGCCCAGACCTGCACTTGTCTTGACAAAAGTTCCTTGTGAGTTAGTTTTCATTGGCATTCTCGTTTGAAGTGATTTTCTAAGAATTTTTACCTATTGGATTGATTTTTTATTGGTCTTCATAGTAGCTCAGAGATCTGAAGCCTTAGAGCCTTAGATCACCATGGTTTCTTTGGTCTTCTTGCTGAGTTTGACTAGCTTATGAACTCTATCCGTGAAGAGATCTAGATCCTATTTGTCTCTTTTGCAAAACTTTGGTTAAACTTGATTAAAAGTTTCGAATTTCATTTTTTATTAAAACATAATTGGGTGTTTTTGATTAGTTTGTTAAAAGACTAAGTTGAGCATCCTCAAAAACATTTCATGTTTCTTTTCAATCCATTTTTTGTTTAGATCTCAAGATTAGATCATAGTTTTGAGTTTTTCATAGAAATTATAGAAGCTTGTTGAAAAATTTGTTTTCAATAGTTTTTTAGAGTTTTTCTAGAAATCTTAAAAGCTCTCTTAAAAGAATTGTTTATTCTTGTAGTTGTTGATTGTTGAAAAGCAAAGGGATTTTCCGTGAGCATGATTAATAGTCTTGTTTTCAAGTTCTTTGAAAAACACAAAAAAAAAAGTTTCCTTTCAATTGTATGTTAAGAGAAAGATGTGATTTTCAAAGCATTGAATTTTCAACTCTTACTTAGCTAGAAATTTGTTGAAAAGGAAAAGGAATTGTTATCATCCTAGGTGCATTTTTTAGTGTTTTGGAGTCGAGTCTTCATACCATAAAGTTTCATCTCTGCACCCATTGACTTGAG
Organism: Pinus taeda; assembly: GCA_000404065.3. Classification (NCBI taxonomy): domain Eukaryota; kingdom Viridiplantae; phylum Streptophyta; class Pinopsida; order Pinales; family Pinaceae; genus Pinus; species Pinus taeda. The sequence goes on from APFE031084298.1 coordinate 84,294, forward strand.
AAACAAATAATAAAATTAACGCTTAATTAAAATCCATCTAGCAATCTTTTTATTTTCTAGGGCTATTTTCAACAACATAGCTTAGGCTAGTATCTTGGAGTAGGGAGTAATTAACTATCCAAGATAGTTTAAACAAACAAGTAGTCGATCTTGCGGTAGGGAGAAATTCCAATTGTTACATCTATGCTCTGGGAAATCTCCTCTTAAAGGAGAAGCATGAGATCATATCCGAACCAGTGTGGGAATCAATCCTTCCTCATTGGGAATGATAGAAGATATTCACGTATTAAAAATTGTAAAGCTTGGATTGACTATTGTCGAGGAGCCTGCGGTCACTTGTTGGTAAACCTTGGATTATGTCAAGGAGCCTTCAAGGGGATTGGGCTTGTTACTCTACCCTTGCATGCATTTCGGATCATAGACTGTTCCCACAGGTATATTTGTTTCCGTTGGTGACCTTAGTGACCATAATCTTTAGGATTCTTTCCTAGGTGACGGTGGAGGGAAGATCCCACTGTACCTAGAGCAGACGTCGACTAGACTCACTTGGAATCTTTGGGGGGTTATCTTCACTCGAGACAATTATAGTGGAGAAACTTGTGCCAGTCTGTTTCATTAAGTAGGTTGTCGGGGTAACTGTTCCAACCGCCATTTCTGTATTGAATTCTGTGACGTTGGATTTCATCGCCAACTAGTGTTTTTTATCCGGAAAGATACTGTTTATGTGTGGTTTGATCTCCTAGATTTATTAGGAATGTGCTTCAAATTGTTTGGTTGTTTAGAGACTTTAGGTGGTTTTCTTGAGATTTTCTTTGTTTTCGTGTGAAGTAATTAAATAATTAATCGTGGCTAAATTACTGAGACAATACCGTCGACTTCGAGGGCAGCCTCCCGAATTTACACCAAGTCAACTTGAAGGGCTACGAGCTCTTGTCACACCTAGTGAAAGTAGGGTTGGGTCACCGGAGGCCGGAGAGTTTTCGTTAATTATACATCCTGATCATCTAGTTCAAGCAACAGAACATATTTCTGAACCGATTTCATTTTCCAAGGTTACTGGTATTATCACTCCTACTAGCTCATTAGCCGAAGAACCTGAAATCTTTGAACCTGAGACTGAACCTACTGCTACTCCATCTTCAGGATTTGCTTCTCCTATTTCTAGTGGTCCTAGTTCACCCACAGTAGAAAATATCATTACCGAGAATATTCCTTCTGGACTCATTTCCATCGAAGAAATTGTAAGTTCGAGTCTGAACGAAGGTATAAGCATCCCTAAAAATCAACCAACTATCGAACTTAGGGAGTGTGAATCCATTTTCTACAACCCCATTAGAGGTGATGCTTGGTATATTTCGTTGACCAATTGTTATAGCTCCAAATCTCACTATTATGGTTTGGGATGCTGCACTCATGGCCTAGGGCAACCCCTCCTTCCAGACCTGGTCCCAAATTTAAAAAACAATGTTTTATTCCTTGTACGCGACATTTCCCTGAGTTAAACGCGTGTATACGCGGGTCTGCATATACCCAACCCGCGTATATGTATTAAAACACTAAAAAAAATATAAAACTCCTTATTTTCAGGTGGAGATCGTGGGTTTTACCTGCTGATCACCTGTTAGTGCCCGTGGCCCAACTGTTCCCAAGCAACTCCTAACTAAAAAACTACTTTGGGAATGGTATAAAAAGACATCAAAGGGAAGGCCTAAGGGAGGAGAGGAGAGAAGAGAGAGAAAGGTTATTATACTGAAATTTTTCCCCTGACCAGGTCTGAAGACCCTTATGCCTTCTGCACTTCCCCGATTTGTACAGGAAACCCTTGTTTCCTTGTGTGTTGATGTTCATCCACTAGTTATTGCATCATGGAGTGAGTCTTGGAAGGAGATATGCTAAAGGCTTGAGGCTGAACGGACTCAGAAGGAAGCTTTTCTTGGAGCCTGCGAAAGGTTACTCAGGACAAAGGAGCGAAAGGGACTTGAAGAAGGGTTTGGACCCTTGAGGAACTTCTCGAACGTAGGACCTGAGGTACACCCTTCTTACTTTAGAATTTGCTTATTATAGCATAATGGCTATGTGAATGTGTGTTTCTCTATTTAGACAACTTTTAGTCTGCTAGGGTTTCCACCCAAAAGCCCTAGGGGAGAAAATCCCTCAACAGAATTGGCGACTCCACTAGGGACAACACTCTTGTTGTTCCTAGTTTGGGTGTTTGTCAAGCCAATCAAGGCTCAGTTGCTTGTTGGTTTGCTGTTACTGTTTGGTATGTTCTTGAATTCTAAGTTTTGCCAGTTTCTTCAGTTAGTTTTTCATTTTTCTTGAAATTTTTCATATACATTGTTTTCCTTAATTACAGAAGTGTACGTACGCTTGTTTCCTAAAGTAAACCCGCGTATACACAGGTTTCCTCAGGCACAGTCACGTATACATGTAATCTACACATAAGTACAATCGCCACCTCGATTTCCTTTCCATCCAACACCCAGAGGTTATTATCCTCCTTTGAATATGTCGAGATAGTCATCCTTGTTTTCTCAGACACCATAAACTTTTTTACATGGCAATCCTTCTGTTCCTCCTAGGTATCAATCTTTATCTGGTACGTTTTTAGGAGCATCTCCTCAACCCATTGAATATGTAGCATCTCCTGGTCATAACGGAACTAAACCATTAAGTTTCGAAGAGATTCTTATGATGTCTGGTACTACTCCTAATCCACAACCTCAAGGTAGTTCAATATTGTCTGGGGGGCAGCCGCAAGGTACTCAAATACCGCCTAGGGGACAACCTCAAGGTAGTCCATTACTGCCTGGGGGGCAACCTCAAGGACGGTATGTCCCTACGGGACAGTATTTTCCTCAAGGTCAACCCTACTATCAATATGTACCTCAAGGTCAACCCCAGTATCAATATGTGCCTCAAGGTCAGTACCAACCGCAAGGTCAGTACCAACCACAAGGTCAGTACCAACCTCAATGTCAATATCAACCTCAAGTTTTTCAACCACCTTCAGGTCAATCATTTGTTCAAGGACCATGAAATGTACTATATAATTATCAATCTTACACTCAACCTGGTTTTGGTCCTGAATATGCTCAACCTGTTATGGGTCCATACCCCAGAATGAACGTGGTGTGGGATCAACAGACTCCGTAACCCAGTGTGCAGTTTTCATCTCAATCTGGACAGTCTTTTGTTTTTGGTTCACCCCAGCAACCTATCCATCCTACTAATCAAACTTTTACACCTGGGGTAGCTCATCAGTCTGGGCCTAGTTCACCTCGAACTCTGTCGCAAATGTCTGCTGCAACTGCTGCAGCCTCTGTTCAATCCACTCCACCCATTTCTGGAGTATCACCGGCTACAGTTTCTACTGCTCCTGTATCAACTCCTCAGGCCTCTTTACCCCAGTCTGGACCTACAATCCAAACTCCGGTTTCCATGCCTGTAGGACAACCTAGGCCTAGTACAGTTATCACAAGTCAACCCCAATTTACTTATCAACCGTACCAGGGGCAGTACCAATTCAGCCTTGCTGTGCAGAACCCGGATTATCAGTATCAACCATACCCTAGGTATACGTATCAACAACATCAACATCCCCAGTATGGTCCAGTTAATCCTGGTTTTCTAGGAGGATATAATATCCCAAATGCGAATCTGATACCAAGTTATCCTGGATATCCTCCTCCTGGGGCTGGTCTTATGACCCCAAGTTTTTGGGATTCGAACCGTCAGTTACCGTTTATAGCAACTTTGGATTTGCTTGACTTGTTGCGCCTTACGAATGATCCCATTAATTATTGTCCGTTTTGGCCGCCAATGCCGAATAAGTTGCCCAGTGATATACCAAAGTTTGAGGGGAAGTCAGGAGAAGATCCGTCTAATCATGTGATGACTTATCATCTCTGGTGTGCATTTAATTCCATTATAGATGATTCAATTCGTCTTCGTCTTTTTCAACGCACTTTGATTGGCCTTGTAGCCAAGTGGTACATTGAGTTTCCACGAGGCTCTTTTTACAATTTTAGTCAGTTAGCCACTTCCTTCCTTACCCATTTTCAGCTGCCAGTACGATATGACAATGGAACAGAATTATTAACTTCATTAAAACGGTCAGCGTCCACATGCATTTCAGACCATATTCAAAATGGTGACGTCGACGTCGTTTAGTGAAAGTTTTTATCCTAGACCAAATTTTGGCAGAATGGTTTGTAAAATCGTTATTACCTAAAATAACTGAAGATGTAGCCAAGGCAGGAGTCGTTACCGAAGATCAAGTAATTGCTCAAGCTCAGTACCTTGACTTAGTTTATACGCAGTCAAGTATGTTACACGAGAAAATCCCCGACCTTCTAAAACAAAATCAAATAGCTGCACTTCCCTCAGGGTCTCATGCCACTGACGGTATGATTGGTATTGTTAATACCAAGAGTAAGAAGAAATCCTCCAAGAATTCTTCTCCTATTATATTTACCAGATTCCCCGAAGGGAGAGTCTTCACCTAAAATTTCTGTCGATGTTCATGTCGTAGAATCGTCTACGACCAAATCAAAATTTAACGGCAAGAAGAAAGGCAAGAAGAAGAATAAGCAAAACTTGAAGGAGAAATCTGATAAACGTGAATCTACTGATGAGAAATGTAAACCTCGCTATCCTTGTCTCATCTGCGATGAGGAGTATTTTACAAGGGATTGTCCACATCGTGCCGAGGTTGCGAAAATCGTCAAAGGTTCGCAAACACCTGCTATTTTGAAGGATCCTTTTCCAAGTCAAGACAGTAAGATGATAGGTTCTTCCTCTAGTGCCTCGGAGGAGCCCATAATGATGATGTCACATGTAAGGATTGCAACACAATCGCAAGATTATGGAAATAAGAGTCCTTTTGGTGGTAAGGAAGCGGAATCTTCTAATTCCAATCCATCAACCTCAGCTTCCTCTGGTTCCGATCCGCTACAGATTGAGAAACCAAATCCTGACTTAGTAATCAAACTGCCCACTAAGGGTATACTTCGAAAGTCAGCTTTCAATCCACATGCAAGAGCTACTCAGAACTATAACATTGTTGAAGATTTAGCTATTTCCCCTTCAACAATGTCGACTTTGGAAGTGCTACAATCTTGTCCAGCACAACGTAAAATGCTATTGTCGACTATAGGAGCTGTTGATCTTTAGGACTCAAACCTCATAGTCTTTGATTTAGAAAATAGTACACCTCGTTTACCTCATCAAATGTATTTCCAAATTCTAGTGTTAGTAAAAAATAGACCTTGTTTTAGGATTGTGATTGATGAGGGAGCTTCCACGTGTATTATGTCGATAAAGTGTTGGAAAACCCTTGGTTCTCCTACACTTAATCAATCCCTGATGATTCTGAAGGCCTTTGATGGTTGAGGGTTTCATCCTTATGGCATTTTTCAGGACTTACCTATAGGGGTTGAAGGAAAAACCATTAATCTAGATGTGGAGGTGGTTGATGCCCCTCTGGATTACAACCTTCTTTTGGTTCGTAGCTAGTCTTACACCATGACTGTTGTTGTTCCATCGGTCTTTTAGCTTATTAAATTTCCACACAATGGAAAGATCATTACAATAGATCAGTTAACTTACTTTTCGTCCGACCCATCCTCTGCTGAGAGTATTCAACATGTTGGTAAAACCGCTATCCCTTATAAGGATGTTGGGGTAGGATTAGTTAAATCTTCGGGTTTACTCGGAACTTTTTCATTTCCTCCTCCCAATGTATCATCTCCTTTCATGACCATTCATATGATTTCATTAGAATCCATAGTTCTTGACGATCCTTGGATCATTCCATTCGATTCCGAGGTGGACTCTCTTGGTGATGCCATGCCTTTGAGTCCCTTTGAAGTTGCTTGTCAGGCAGTACAGTCGTTTTCCGACTCAAGTTCAACCAACCTTGATCTAGTGAATGAGACCCATGGAAAATTACTTTCAATCTCAGCCTCAAATTCAACAACCTTTTCTGAAATCGTTCACACCGATGAACGAATTTGGGAATTGTTGTTTGTTGATGCATTACCATGGGAAGATATTCATCATCGGTCTTCGTTTTTACCTGAGATTGATCATTTTGAAAATGATTTTTTATCTATTTTTACCACTGAATATGTCAAAGAACCACAGAATCCATTGAAACATCCTAATTCTGAACAAAATTTAGCCAATATTTCTCGAACGGTTCCTATCGACATTTTAGTCAAACCTGGGATTGTTGAAAACATTCACATAGGTGCTTCTTGTAATGACATTGAAGTCAACACATATAAAGCCCTATTTCAAGAATTCCGTGATGTGTTTGCCTGGTCCTATGAAGAAATGCCAGTAATTGATCCTTCAATCATTGTTCATGAGATTAAAACCTACCTGGATGCTAAACCCGTCTGCCAACGGTTGCGTCAGATACACCCACGAAAAGCTACTGCCATCAAAACAGAAGTTGAGAAATTACTTAAAGCTGGTTTTATTTATCCAATTCCTTTGACAGATTGGGTATCGAATATTGTTCCAGTTACTAAAAAACAAGGGACAATAAGAATATGTATCGACTATAGGGATATTAATCATGCTTGTCCTAAGGACAATTATCCCACACCCTATATCGATCAAATTATCGATGATTGTGCCAGCAGTGAAATTTTCTCCTTTATGGATGGCTTTTTTGGTTACAATCAAATTAACATTCTACCTACCGATCAATCAAAAATGGCATTAGGTTTGAGTAGTTGATACAGGAGCAGTAGAAACTAGAGACGTTGATACTCCAGAAATGGGTGGAGTGGATTGAATAGAGGCCGCAGCAGTTGCAGCAGATGTTTGGGACAAAGTTCGAGGTGAACTAGGCCTAGACTGATGAGCTACACCAGGTGTAGAAGTTTGAGTAGTAGGCTGGACAGGTTGCTGGGGTGAACCAAAAACAAAAGGCTGTCCAAATTGAGATGACAACTGCACACTGGGTTGTGGAGTCTATTGATCCCACACCACGTTCATTCTGGGGTGTGGACCCATAACAGGTTGAGCATATTGAGGAACAAAGCCAGGTTGAGTGTAAGATTGATAATTATAAGGTACATTTCCCGGTCCTTGAAAAAATGATTGACCTGAAGGTGGTTGAAAACCTTAAGGTTGATATTGACCTTGAGGTTGGTACTGACCTTGAGGTTGGTACTGACCTTGCGGTTGGTACTAACCTTGAGGCACATATTAATACTGGGGTTGACCTTGAGGTACATATTGATATTGGGGTTGACCTTGAGGAAAATATTGTCCCGTAGGGAAATACTATCCTTGAGGTTGCCCCCAAGTTGGTAATGGACTACCTTGAGGTTGTCCCCCAGGCAGTATTTGAGTACCTTGCGGCTGCCCCCCAGACGGTATTGAACTACCTTGAGGTTGCAAATTAGGAGTAGTACCAGACATCATAAGAATCTCTTCGACACTTAACGGTTTAGTTCTGTTATGACCAGGAGATGCTACATATTCGATGGATTGAGGAGATGCTCTTGAAAACGTACCAAATAAAGACAGATACCCAGGAGGTACAGAAGGACCGCCATGTAAAAAAGTTTCTGGCGTCTGAGAAAACAAGGATGACTGTCTCAACATATTCAAAGGAGGATAATAACCTCTGGGTGTTGGATGGAAAGGAAATCGAGGTGGTGAAGACGCGAGACCTAGATTTTCTAAGAAATTGGTCAATGAAATATACCAAGCATCACCTCTAATAAGGTTGTAGAAAATGGGTTCACACAACCTAAGTTCGATAGTTGGTTGATTTTCAGGGATGCTTATACCTTCGTTCGGACTCGAACTTACATTTTCTTCGATGGAAATGAGTCCAGAAGGAAGATTCTCAGTAATGATATTTTCTACTGTGGGTGAACTAGGACCACTAGAAACAAGAGAAGAAAATCCTAAAGATGGAGTAGCAGTAGGTTCAGTCTCAGGTTCAGAGATTTCAGGTTCTTCAGCTAATGACCTAGTAGGAGTGATACTACCAGTAATCTCGGAAATGAAATTGGTTCAGAAATATGTTCTGTTGCTTGAACTAGATGATCAAGATGTATAATTATCGAAGACTTTCCAGCCTCCGATGACCCAAACCTACTTTCACTAGGTGTGACAAGAGCTCGCAGCCCTTCAAGTTGACTTGGTGCAAATTTGGGAGGATGCCCCCGAAGTCGAGGGGATTGTCTCGGTAATTCAACCACGATTAATTATTTAATTACTTCACACGAAAACAAAGAAAATCTCAATAAAACCAGCTAAAGTCTCTAAAGAACCAAAAAATTTGAAGCACATGCCTAATAAATCTAGGAGATCAAACCACACACAAACAGTATCTTTTCGGATCGAAAACACTAGTTGGTGATGAAATCCAACGTCACAGAATTCAATACAGAAATGGCGGTTGGAATAGTTACCCCGACAACCTGCTTAATGAAACAGACTGGCACAAGTTTCTCCACTATAACCGTCTCGAGTGAAGATAACCCCCCAAAGAGTCCAAGTGAGTCTAGTCGACGTATGATCCGGGTACAGTGGGATCTTCCCTCCACCGTCACCTAGGAAAGAATCCTAAATATTATGGTCACTAAGGTCACCAACGTAAATAAATATACCTGGGGGAATAGTCTGCAATCCGATACGCATGCAAGGGCAGAGTAACAAGCTCAATCCCCTTGAAGGCTCCTTGACATAATCTAAGGTTTACCAACAAGTGACCACAGGCTCCTCGACAATGGTCAATCTGAGGTTTACCATTTTTAATATATGAATATCTTCTATCGTTCCCAATGAGGAAGGATTGATTCCCACATTGGTTTGGATATGATCTCGTGCTTCTCCTTTAAGAGGAGCTTTCCCAGAGCATAGATGTAACAATTGGAATTTCTCCCTACCGCAAGATCGACTACTTGTTTGTTTAAACTATATTGGAGAGTTAATTACTCCCTACTCCAAGATACTAGCCTAAGCTATGTTGGTGAAAAGAGCCCAAGAAAATAAAAAGATTTCTAGATGGATTTTAATTAAGCGTTAATTTTATTGTTTGTTTCTTAAGTCAATGGGTGCGGAGATGAAACTTTATGGTACGAAGACTCGACTCCAAAACACTAAAAAATGCACCTAAGATGATAACAATTCCTTTTCCTTTTCAATGAATTTCTAGCTAAGGAAGAGTTAAAAATGCAATTCTTTGAAAATCACATCTTTCTCTTAAGATACAACTGAAAGGAATTTTTTTTTTGTCTTTTTCAAAGAACTTGAAAACAAGAATACTAATCATGCTCAAGGAAAATCCCTTTGCTTTTCAACAATCAACAACTACAAGAATAAACAATTCTTTTAAGAGAGCTTTTAAGATTTCTAGAAAAACTCTAAAAAAGTATTGAAAACAATTTTTTCAACAAGCTTCTATAATTTCTATGAAAAACTCAAAACTATGATCTAATCTTGAGATCTAAATGAAAAATGGATTGAATAGAAACTTGGAATGTTTTTGAGGATTCTCAACTTAGTCTTTCAGCTAACTAAGGATCAATTTGTTCAGCTGAACAAACTAATAAAAAACATCCAATTATGTTTTAATAAAAAATGAAATTCGGAACTTTTAATCAAGTTTAATCAAAGTTTTGCAAAAGAGACAAATGGGATCTAGATCTCTTCACGGATAGATTTCATAAGATATTCAAACTCAACAAGAAGACCAAAGAGAATAGGGTGATCTAAGGCTCTAAGGCTTCAGATCTTTGAGCTACTATGAAGACCAAGCAAAAATCAGTCCAACAAGCAGAAATTCTTAAAAAATCACTTCAAACGAGAATGCCAATGAAAACTAACTCACAAGGAACTTTTGTCAAGACAAGTGCAGGTCTGGGCATCTACTAACAACTATGGACAAAAACTAAACCTAATTGGGTGGATGGATCTTAGGTTTTACAAACTTTTGACAGGGTCTACAGGCCCCCAGTAGAACCAGGTGCTGTGTCGCTCTGTGTTACACTGTAATAGTGTGGATAGGTCTGCACTATAACTAACTCAGAAGGTGCGATCCTCTTCCAAAATTTCAAAAAATAAAATTCCAACCAGGACCTAACAAGTACCCAAACTCACACACATCAAGGCAAAATTAGAAACCAAAACTTAAGTTTCTCAAGTCAAAGCAAAGACAAATAAAAAACCAAACCAAACCAGTCCCTAGTGGAGTCGCCAATTTGTTGGCCGGATGAATCGTTCTTGTGGACAAGACCGATCTCCCTAGTATCGAATGATATCTAGCAACAAAGAGCACAAGCAAATCTACTTTTCTCTAAACATGTTTCAATTCATAAATGAAAACTAAGAGGTGTAACAGACCCTACCTCGGTCTAATGTTTGTTTGTAGCAGCGATATTCCAATAGCTTCAAGTAGTTCCTTTTTAATAACCTGCATACATAAAGAAACACACATCAAAGCATACCTGCGTATAATAGAACATGTTCATTATGAAGATGAAGGAGCTCATAAAATAAACCATTAGACACAGTTCATTGAGAAAAACAAACTTGATTGTATTAACTTTATGAAGAAAAGAACCTTACAACCTTTGCCTTGATGTTGCAAAAGTTCTTTCCAGGGTCCAGCAGGGGTCTCCTCTACTTTGACAAGCCTCACTCACTTCCAAAATGACATGAAAGGTATGTGATCTCTCCTCTCACAAGCTCAAAAAGGAAGTCTGATTCCTAGTAACATTTACCCTCAAGAATCTTCAGCTTTCAACCCCCTCTACAACCAGCCCAATGCATGAATTTATAGTGCAAATGGAGGAAGTTGCAAGTCCACCATTGAAGGGATAATCTCCTCCTTCAATGGGATAAGCACCTCATATCATGGAGTTAGCTCCCTTAGTTATGGAATGGATGAACCAAGGTGGACCGGACTTGCCAACATAATATTCCTTCTAGAAGTGTCTAGAAGTGACCCAAGATGAGTTTTTAAGAATGAACTCACACCTTTTTAACTTTTACAGGGGTTCGCACCCATTACTCGATAGACAGAGTGGTCATGTTTCGTAGGAAACATGACCATTGGGTGCGGCACCACAGGCAATGCTAGGAGAAAGTGCGAAACTAGGATTTGAGATATTTTTAAGGTCTTTATCCCATTTTCAAGGCTTGACATGAAGAGCTGAGGCTTAAGACTTGCAAAGGAGGTATGTATGAGTGTTGATGGACTCACACAAACTGTAGAAAGTCATGGTGACAGTTTTTTGTGTAACAAACCTTAATATACTTTTCACCATCACGCTTCAGTATCTAACTCAGACACGACCCCTTTACAAATAATGTCTGTTGACTAGCCTAAGATTCTTCCTATTGCTTATATGACTATGAAAAATATGTTTTCAAAAGGTAACTTGGGAAACCTTTCTAAAAATGTACTCATCAATATCTCAATCAAAATAGGTATTGTGGAAAATATTTAGATTGGAGATGACTGAACTCTTGAGGAAATTGCGAGCTTCACCTACCTCTCTAAGGAATTATATGATGTCTTCACTTGGTCTTACGAGGAAATGCCTAACATTGACCCCTCTATTATCGAGCATGAGATCAAGACTTTTTATAGTTTCAGGCCTATCTAGCAAAGGCTTCGACCTATCTACCCTCTCAAAACAACTGCCATCAAAATTGAAGTCAAAAAATGGTCACGTGTTGGCTTCATCTATCTCATTCCCTTAATAGAATGTATGTCTAATCTAGTTCTTGTAGACAAAAAACAAGGTATCGCCTACATATTTGTCGACTACCATGATTTGAAAGCCACCTATTCAAAAGAAAACTATCCTACTCTATTCATTGACTAGATAATCGACGATTGCGCCAATTGCAATTGTTTCTCGTTCATAGACGACTTCTCGGGATATAACCAGATCGCTATCAAATCAATGACCAACACAAAACTATATTCATCTCTATTTCAGGCACATTTACATATCATAATCTCCCATTTCATTTCAAGAATGTGGGTACAATGTTTCAGAGGGCTATCGACTATGCATTTCATGATACCAGACACATTGTTCAGGCTTACCTGGATGACCTTCTTTCTCATTCCAAGAAATGAGCCCAACTCCTAGCTCACATTCAAGCTATTTTTCTTAGGTGTAGGTTCTACAACATTCATCTGAATCCACATAAGTGCATATTATTTATTGATTCTAGGTGCATGGATTTATTGTTTCAAGGCATAGGATTCAGGTTGATCTTGGAAAGGTCACAATGGTTACTCAATTTCCTGCACCACAATTCATTCTTCAACTCCAAAGTTCATAAGGGAAGGTAAACTTCTTACATCATTTCATCGTCAATTATTCCGAGTTAACAAAGGGATTCATGCACTTACTAAAGAAAGGAGTACCCTTCTTATGGGATGATCAAGAAAAATGCTCATTCGATGCCTTGAAAAGGGCGCTAACGTTAACCCCACTTCTGAGTCCTCCCGACTATACACGCAACTTTATATTATACCTAGTGGCCTCACCATGCTCCATAGGAATGATTTTGGTTCAAATGCATGATGATCAGAGTGGGAATGCTTTTTAATACCTTTGAGAAGGTCTTATTGAGCTTGAATTATGATATTCACATGTGAAGAAATTGTCTCTAGCAATATTGTTTGCTGTCAATTGCTTTTGACATTACATCCTACTGCATTAGACTAGCTTCATTTCCCTTGAGAATCCCATTACATAGATTTTTTCTCGTCAATTTATTGGAACAAAATATTCCAAGTGGATCATCATCCTCCAACAATTCGATTTTATTTTCACTGTTGGACGCAGCCCAACTTGGCCTATTTTTGGCATGAACTCCACATTTTGTGGAGTGGACCGCGCAACGGAGTGAGAAGTGGATCGTGCAACGAAGTAGTTTTGGATATACTGTGTGGCATAAGCACTTTGGGATAGGGTGAATCCCCTTCCTTTTGTAATGTTGCAAAGGATCAATGGTTATAGCTGGTTATAGCTGCTTGTTTTAGGGAGTCCATAGTATTTGGACCATGGTATTGTAATGATGTACCCTTGATGTAATAATTTATATAGGGTAAACTAATAAGAAGAAGAATCATCTTTATGGTCCAAATCTATGTTTATGGTCGAATTATTGTGATCTGTAGTTGGTGGCGAAGTAAAGGCTCTATAGCTGAGTGCATAGAGGCCTAAGTCTATAGCTGAGTACGTAGATGACTAGCAGCTTAGTGCGCAGGTCAAGAACTGTTTTTTTGACAAGATTTCTTATTATAAGCAAACATTCTTGTGGACGTAGTCCCACATTGGGATAAACCATGGTAAAATTGGTGTCTTCATGTGTATATTTTCTTATTATCTATTGTATAGTAGTAGTTTATTACGATTGCATTTTATTACAACACAGTGATGATTATGGATTTATATGATATGTTTATGTGATTAAATGAATGTGATGAAGTAATTTATGTATGTTAAAGATAAAAGAACATAAAAGTACCACACGACATAATATCTCAAGCCTGCAGAAACCTAGTTCTGCATCCTCCCATAGTCACTTTAGGTCAGACTGCGATATGCTTGCAGGTCATTGCCAAAAGGGCCAGTGATTGAGGGTTTTGTTGGTGTACAGTATAGATCAAACTTGGGTCAGCCCAAATCTAAGCCAAAAAATGGTTCCGTTTTCGGGACCAGGATTTGTTTGAGGGATATGTTTATGTGGCATTCGTCGAAGAAGGAGATTCAAGATTGGATAGAATCGAAGGAGTGAGAATTTGCAAATCAAGAGAACAGAAACCCTCATCTGAAGTCTGAAGCTTGGTTATAGAGATATATTTTCATAGATCAATACTTAATTTGCTTCTCATCATTTCTTTTTGAACTGTACAATTGGATATCAAGTTTGACTAAAAGAAAGACTTGTTTTAAGGTGGAGAACATACGACATGGACTCCTGAATTGGTACCGTGACTCAAGAGCACTAATAACAAGATTTCAAGGGTTGCCAGTTTTTGGATTGATAAGATCTTGGGAGGGTTTATTACTAAGTTCAAAGTAGACAAGATTGTGTCCTATCGCAAAGAAAAATGACGATTCTTGAAAGGACTATGAGGTAAGTATTCTAAATCTTTGAAACTCTATATTAAGATGCTTCTATGTGAAAAAGGAGTTTTATGGATGCAACCAGATTGCTAGTTTACTTATGTTTGGAAGAAAAGAATATAAATCTGAGCAAGAGATTAGAATAATGCGAAGTGGAAAAAAATATAGAATAGATACCAGAAAGAGAGCTCATGGACAAGATTCGAAGATCTTTGTAGAGAGTGAGTGTAGTCCTCTTTCAAGTGACTCTGAAAGTCAAAGGGAAGATAGCCACCCTGATACGCCTTAGGTAGCTTCATATATTCACCTTCCAAACTCGAGAGTTCATAGAAGCTAGAACCTAGCAAGAGCCACGTTATTTTTGACTCCCCCCCTCCCCCTCCCTTGCAAGAAGAAATATAGTTGATGACATTAAGTTGCCTACTTTCAAAGGAACTAGATTAGAAGATCCATAACAGTTTTGGTTTTTTTTTTGAAGCTCTATGGACCATGAAGAAGATCAACAATGAAAATATAAGGAAAGAATAACACATTAAGATGCTCCAAGATAGAGAATTGAAATGGTATATGAAGTATTCAAATAAACATATTAGAACATTTGCAGATATTAAAGTAGCGTTGATCAGAGAATTTAAGGAGTTGATGTTTGAGTCGCAGTGCATCATTGAGTTGAAACAAATTAAATAGAAACCTACTAAGTCTATGTAGGAATTTGACCAGAGATTTAAGGAAATTTTGGATCAACTAATATTCAAAAGAGCTCCGCAGCAACATCAAGAATGGTTTATAGCTACATTGTTACCGCATATCAGATTACAATTGATGCAACAAAAGATAACAAGTCAAGCCGAAACTCCGCAGATTGAAGTTGGAACCTTAACCTATAGGAGATACTAATGCAGGTATGCAATAGATTTAGAGTTAGCTATCAAACCTAACGCTAAAGATACAAGATATCAAGAAAAGAAAAGAATTCAGAGGAGAAGTATGGTGTACAAAATGCAGTTCGAAGGGTGTATCTAAATAATAATGTCCTATCTTTAGGGATTACATGGTTAGTGGGGCACCGAATCCCTTAAATGTGGGATGTGGCCTGTGGTGCGAGATATGTAAGACCAGAGACCAACATCACTTAGAAGATTGTTACCTGTTACAAAAATATGTGTAGACTCCAAGGAACTTATATTGAAAATTTTGTAAATCAATAGGTCATGATGAGAATAATTATTGAGCTTATGAACTAATGATGGAGCATAGTGCCGACACTTATAGAATGCAAGTAGAAGAACATGGAAATGAAGGTAGTGAATACCGTGGTGGTAAAGGAGGATACCAAGGAAGAGGTCGAGATGTTGGAGTTGGTCGAGGACGTGGACAAATTATTTGCTATAATTGTGGCTAGGAAGGTCATTTTGTGAGATATTATTAGAACCCTACTACAACATATAAGTATTGTAAATATTTTGACCACGCAATTGAAGAATGTCATGTACTTATGGGAAAAATGCAAGAAAAAAGGAATCAACAATGGACATAGTATTCAAATGATGATCGCTAAAAGAAGGAATGATGAACCACCAATTAGTATTGTTACTAGAAGTGGAGGTGCAACTAGTAGTGATAAAGAAGATGGGAAGAGAGAATCCGAAAGTACATGGGTTAGAAAAATTGTTGAGAAAGCTCGTGTTTTTTATATTCAGAAGAAAAAATAAGTGTTTATGGAGGCAAAGTGAAGCTTTATGGATAATGGAGCTTCAACCTCTAGTGCATAGCCAAAGGCTGATTAGAAAATAAACTACAATGTATCATTAGCTTTGACACAAAATCAAGTTTTGATGTAGAATCGAGCTCTGACATAGGATCGAGCTCTGACACAGGACTAGGAGTCAGAAAATCAAGGAGGTAATTTAAAGTATTTTCTGCAAACTTGTGTCAAATTATTAAGAGGTTAATAGGCTATATAAGAGCTTCAATAGTTTATAGATTCTTGTGCCTCAAAAGAAAGACTGTGAGGTGATATGTGTGTAGTGAATAATTTTCATCGACAAAGGATAAATGGAAGAGAAATGAGGCTTAGTGCGCAGATAGGAGAATATGAGATGGATCAAGTTATTCTAGATTTGGGATTTGATGCTAATGTTTTGACAAAGAATACATGGGAATTAATGGGTAAGCCAAAGCTATAGTGGTCTCTTATTCAATTAAGGATGGAAAATTTGCAAAAGATCTTACTCTTAGGAAGACTAACAGGTGTAACAGTGAATATTGAAGGAGTTCATAGTATTGTTGACTTTGAAGTAATAGAGATCATTGATGATAGTAACCCTTATCCTGCATTGCTTGGACTTGACTAGGTATTTGATAATATGGCCATAATTAATTTTAAGAAGAGATAAATGATATTTGAAGGAAACAATATGAGAGTAATTGTTCCCCTAGATCCATCAGAAGCAGTCAAATATACAGAACCAGTCAAAGAAGAGTATTGCGCAGCTAATATAGATAATATCTATCAAATGGAAACACATGAACAAGATTTCACTAACCCTACTGTAGAAGGAAAGTTTAGTTGGGAGCATGATAGTTCTTCTACCTCAGACTTAGAAGAAGAATTGGGGAACTGGAAGAATAGGCTGCATGAAATATCCACAAGGCGCTATGCAAGAATAACCAAATCAGTTCGTTGTATGACATATGAGGCATGTAATCTACCTTCTTATGATGTATTACGTGATATAAATACTTTTATTAATGATTATGAAGAAAATTTTCTAGAGAATCAAAGGTTTTTATCCTTGGATATAGCCCTGAAAGCTACTCCTTCTAGATGGTGGGGTGCACACAAGAAGAATATAGGAGATTGGCAGGAATGTTGAAGGTTGATTTGGATAAGATTTGGTCAAATAAATATAGAGATGGAAATGAAATATGATGGCGAAACTAATCCTAGGAAGCATATCTAGATATGCACTACAACATGGAAGGAGATTCCATAGCAAGAATGGGTACATGGATTTATTCATACATTAGAGACAATCCCTAAGAACTGGTACTTAGAAGTAGAGCTTCAACATGGTACAATAAACTGGGTAGACATGGTTGATGGCTTCATATTAACATTCAACTTTGAGGATGATTTTCTATACATATATTTGGATCTTCAGATAGTTAATAAGAAGATATTTGAGAATGCAACCCCATTGGCATGGAAACAAACTAATTGGGCTATGCATATAGAAAATGCACTAGAATTTCATAGCCTTACTACAAAATAAGAAGAAGATCCTTGCAACATCAACATAGTAGAATCAAAAGGATACCGTGAAGTAAATGGACATGAATTAGAGATATTAGATATAACAAAGCCACTAAAGACTATCAAGGTGAAAATAGGATCATAGAAGGAGCCTAAGTTTGCAACAATAGGAGATTATTAGGATGAAGAGACAGTTAGTAAAGTTACAGAGTTACTTCATGAATACCAAGAATTGTTTCCCACCAAGTTTTCAGAGGTGAAGGGTATACTAGGAGATCTAGGAGTCATGAAGATTCCCTTAAACTTGATGCGAAGCCAGTTAAGCAAAGACCTTGCAGATTGAACCCAAAGTATAATGAGAAAGTAAATATAGAACTTGATAAGATGATAACATCCATAATTATTGGACCAACAGAAGAATCAGAATGGGTGCAAGAATAAAAAACTCAAGGAAAAATCAGGATCTGTGTTGATTTGAGAAAGTTGAATGATGCATGCTTACATGACCCCTTCCCTACCCCTTTCATAGATGAAGTATTAGACAATGTAGGAAGTCAGGAAGCTTACTCATTTACAAATGGATTTTCAAGTTATCATTAGATTAGGATTGTACCTATAGATTGGCATAAGACCACATTTGCTATAGAATGGGGATCATATCAATACACAATAATGCCTTTTGGATTAAATAATTCCCTTGCTATATTTTCTACAGTAGTCATTGCAGCTTTTAAAGAGTACATTCACAAATTTTTGGAGGTATATTTTGATGACTAGATAATATTTGGGTTGTTAAGAAAACATGTATGAAGTTTAAGACTTATGCTTGAAACATGTAGAAAATATTAGATCTCTTTGAACCTAAAGAAGTGGATATTTTGTGTGCCTTTTGGCATATTGTTGGGACATATTGTTTATAAGAAAGGATTAATGGTGGACCCTACTAATGTTTCTATCATTGTGAACTTGCCTCCACCTAAGACAGTAAGACAACTTCGCAATACAATGGGACATATTGGGTATTACAGGAAATTCATCAATGGGTATGCACAAATCACTGAACCTATGGAGAAATTATTGAAGAAGGATGCAACTTTTCAGTGGGATGAAGAATGTCAAAAAAGCCTTGATATATTGAAGGAAAATATGGTAGTTGATCCTATACTAGTGTTCCCTGATTAGAACAAATAATTCAGGTCCATGTGGACGCTTCTTGTATAGCTTTGGGAGTGGTACTAGCACAACCTAGTGAAGGAGAAATTGATCATCCGATAGCCTTTGCAAGTAGAAAGTTGTCCAAGGTAGAAAATAATTACACAACTATATAAAGGGAAAGATTGGCTATGGTGTATGCTTTATAGAATTTTAGACACTATTTGCTTGGGTCACACTTTAAAATGCTAACAGATCATTATGCACTGAAGTATTTGGTTAATAAGCTTATCTTAGGAGGAAAAATGTGTAGATTGTTACTGTTATTCTAGGAATATGACTTTGAAATCATTGTTAAACTAGGAAGATTGAATGCAGGACTTGACCTTCTATCAAGATTGGAAATAGGGAAATAACCAACTAACATAAAGGATAATCTCCCTGATGCACAATTATTTGCAATCAGAGTTGTAGATGACCATTTTGCAGATATCATTATGTTTTTGACCATAGGGATGGCTCCTTCAGAGTATACTACGCAGCAAAAGAAGGAATTAGTGGTTAAGGTAGATGAATTTTCATTCATAGCAGGATAATTATATAATATGGGACCTGATGAGATACTACACAGATATGCTCCTGAAGATGAAAGACAAAATATTCTAGAAGAAGCTCCTGGTGGTGCAACTAGTGGACACTTTGAAGGAAAAGCTACTGTACAGAAGATTTTGAGAGAAATATTGTGGTGGCCTACACTACATAAATATGCAAAGGAATATTGAAGAGCATGCGATATGTGTCAAAGAACAGGAAAACCTTAAGAAGAGATGAGATGACATTGGTACCATAAGTTACATTGCAGTCCTTTGATAAATGGGTCGTTGATTTTGTTGGACCCATCAACCCACCTAGAAGAAGGACTGTTATGAGGTACATAATCATAATGAACGACTATTTAACAACATCAGCTAGAGCACAACTAGTAAGGGAATATAGTGTAGAGGCTACTGCGAAGTTTATTTTTGAATATATATTGTCTAGATTTGGATGTCCAAATATTTTGATGAGTGACCAAGGTTCACACTTCTTGAATAAAACTATTGAAGCATTGAATGAGGAAATTCAAGTCTATCATCAGAAGATTACCCCTTATCATCCTCATGCCAATGGAACAGTGGAAGCATTTAATAAAATTTTGGAGAATGCACTTACTAAGGTATGCAATGTGAATAGAGATGGTTGGGATCTCATAATTCCTGCAGTTTCATTGGCTTACAGGACCACATGTAATAATTTGTCTGGTTAGAAACCCTTCATATTAGTTTATGGGCAAAAATTTTTGATTCCTATGGAATACATTGTGCCTAGCTTGAGGATTGCAACTTACAAATATGGAAAACCATGATATAATGGAGGAAAGAATGTCACATTTGGTTGCTTTGGAAGAAGACATATTTAAGTAGGATTCCATAAACATGTACAAAAGGAAAGAGAAAAATAATGGCATGATAGACATATTAAGAAGAAGAAGTTCCAAGTAGGGGACCATGTTCTCCTCTATGACACTAAGTTTTTAAAATTTCCATGAAAATTCAAGGTGCATTGGTAGGGCCCCTACGTTATCAAGCATGTTATTGATGGAGACATAGTTCAATTAGAAAAGTTAAGGGAGAGTTTATTCAAGGTAGAGTAAATGAAAGTAGGTTGAAGCTCTAAAGGGACAACCCTACCCTTATAGCTTTGCTCTAAAGAAGAAAGGAGAAAATTCTTAGTGCCACCTGCAGTTGAAAGTGGGCATTAGACTATAAAATATGCTATAGAAAGAGCTTCAACATAGGAAGTTACTTCACTACAATCTATAGTATGTCGGATTTCGTAGGAGCCGTGACATAAGAAGGGATGTTCGATACAATATGGATGTGTCGAAGTTCACCAGAAAACAAAAATATGACCATTAAAAGGGAAAAATATGTGGAAAATTGCATTTATAAGGATAGGTTGGTAAGATCTATAGACATGCAATTAATGAATAGAATCATAGAACAATCTGAAAAAAATCTAAGCTAATGATGGGGTTAGAAACTTGAAATTGTTATTAAATGCCTCCTCCCACCTAGATTGAACACTTTACTGGATTGATAATTTGAGGCTTGAGAGTGCAAAGAAATTGTAAAATTTTTAGCTGTCATATGTCGTATGAGAATTCTTGGGAAGAAATTGTGCATAATGTTTATGAGAAAGGCTTACTTGGAGTCATGGAAGCCACTGGTATGCTCGAAACATCAACTAAGATGTCTATAGTAGCATCAATCGCAACAGCATCAACATAAAACATCAAAGATCACCGAGGAAGAAATCGACTAAGGAAGAGAGAACCAAGAAGAAATAGGATAAGAGAGTTACCAAGCCTAAACAATAGCCTAATAAACTCATAGATAGTGAAGGATAAATGGAGGTGAAGATGGAAACATGCAATGTAGCATTTTTTCCTCTACCACCATACATCTCGTCGAGGAAACAAAATGAAAAACTTGTACAAGAATCAAAGGATGCAAAATATGGCACCTTTACACCCTCATTGCTGAAATAAATACCATTTTCAATGGAAGTTTTAGGGAAAATTCCGCAGTTGAAGTTCATGGATTATGAATTTAATGATAGGAATAAGTACCCTTAGTTCGCACCAATTTGTATTTGAATCAGGTGCACTACCGAAACAACGAAGTGACGAGGTTAGAACCACAACAATGGGAAAATGGGTTGGTGCTGCTAGGACTAGTAAATATTTTAAATGTGTTGCACTTTGGCAGAAGTCTAGGGAACATAGTGGGTGTGCAAAAGTTTCTCGTACTATTGCACGATTGAGGATAATGGATGGGAAATTAAATCCCTATAGACCCAATGTTCATCTAGAGGATCATGAGACTACCATACCAAGGGCAGAACCCCGCAAAGGAGTTTGTTGGAAAAGATTAGGACCATGTTATAGTGGACAGTATGAAGAAGAAGTTTGGGCTAGAAAAGGGGTAGAGGGGATATGACATCAATTTAATCAGTGACTAGGAATTTTACTTCGCAGTGCACATATTGGCTAGGAAGATCATGAGAAAGTGTCGGGCCAATGAATTTCATACGTCGGTGGTTTCATTAGTTGCAAAGTGTGCCAACAAGGTCAATACAACTTAGTTGATTACATGTTCAAGGAATTTTGGATGATTCCCGCAAAGTCTAGGAGAAAGGTACCACATTCCATTATGCGTGGTTAATTTTGATTATTGCAATATTAACATGGAGAGGGCTAAAGGATTCACAATCACCCCCGATAACATCAGATGTGTGTGAAGCCAAGCGGTATGCCTCACTATGGTTTACCACCTAACCATCACAAGAAATGGAGAAAAATATGTTTTTATTGTTATATCACATGGATTCACATATGTTAGTGAACCAACACCCTCCCCTGTCACCGAGCCTATATGAGCAGTATAGCATTGTTGCGAAGTTCAAGGCTGATTTTCACAAAGTGTACATATAGGCGCACAAGGATACAAAGAAGAAATGGCATGCCCTACCATACTTAGTCACAAAATATGATTTGTTAGCACTAGTATAATAGTGGCCAACAGAATGGATGATTGCATGAGAGGCAGAGGCAAAAGATAGTGTGACAAAAGAGGAAACCTCAAAGGATTAGGATGAGCATGAATTAGGGGAAGAGGAGAAACATGATGAGGATCATGAGGATCCTCCTGAAGGATATGAGTAGACTAAGGAGTTTGAGAAGATGGAAACAAAACAAACTGTCGCAGAAAATAGGAAATAACCAGGCAAAGATTCCACAAAGATCAAGAAAAAGTAGAAGGCAGATAAAATAAAGGATATCACGCCAATGGTCCTCACTGAAGTGGACTTAGATCAAATTGGGGACAAGATACAAGAAATAACAACATTATCTTGAAGCAGATTATAAGAATGCTACAATACACTTCTGACTAGCATTGAAGAGCGGATTGCAAAATTGAAGATATTGGCATAGAAGATCAGATAACCAACATAGATAGAGGAAAGTGTTGGAGTAGAAAGGAAGATAGAACCTACGCTTGCAGCGAAGTTAGCATAGGTACCTTCAGGATACCTATAGTTTGACTCCACCGAACTACAACAATAGGCTAAGGAATGGAATCATGTCAATATGAAAATCATAGAAATGCCATTGCAAATATTGCAAAAGTTTCACTTTGAAATTATAGAAGAGTCGACGTTGCGCGAAAAAAACACCTCGCAGCTAAATATTCAAGTAGAAAATGAGAGAGTTGCGCTTTGGAAAATGTTTGACAAGGTGATCCAAGAAAGAGATCAAGTAACACAATAGCACTAGAATATCAAGGAGGTAGTGGAAGCAACATGTAGATAAATTGTGAACCTTGATGTTCGAGAAGAAGAGCCAGTAGAAGACAAGGTCACGAAGGTCAGCCTTATAATGAAGGGGTACAAGGAGAAAATTTCCATAGTGAAATTCAAGTATGAAATGTAGATTAGTCAATTGAAAATGAAGCTGCAACCAACTACGCCAGATGAAGTACAAGATTAGAGGGAGACTGACCTAAAGAATACAATGGCTAGAATCTCCATAGTAGTGGAAATATGTGGAAAACTCTTGGATGAAAGTCTATAAATTTTGAATTTGATGCAGGAAGATCCAAATGTAGAAAAGTTGTAGGAAGAAATGTAGTACAAGTAGTAGCAGTTAGAAGCAATTCGAGCATCTTCGAATACCTTAGCAATCTCATAGAATCTCACAAAGATCAATGAGTCAAAGGTCCTCTAGAAGAAAATTGAGGAAATAAAGAAGGAAGAACAAATTTTGACGGAGAGGACTAAACCTTGGCAAGATGAGGTCCTCCAACTATCATAAATAGTAGATGATAAGCTTCAAGAGCTTCGATAGAAGGAGGCATCATTGATATGGAAGGTTATAAAACATGTCACATAAGCACTATTAGAGAAGGTGTGCAAGGAAGAAACGAAGGTTGCAAATTTTTTTCAACAATTCAACTACGCATACAAAAACATCACAACAAAAATTAGAGGCAAATCAGGTAAGTGACTTGGGATGAGTCATATGTGAGTGTTGGGGATCTGTTGGGTGCAACCCAACTTTCCCTAGTTTTTGGCAAGAACTCTACATTATGTGGAGCAGAGTGCGTAGTGGAGCGCACAATGGAGTGCGAGGTGGACCCTGCAGCAGATCAGTTTTGGAAATACCATGTGGTATAAGGGCTTTGGGATGGGGCAAAGCCCATTCATTTTGTAATGTCGTAAAGGATTAATGGTTATAGTTGCTTGGTTTAGGGAGTCAATGGTATTGTAACAATGAACCCTTGATGTGATAGTATATAGGGTAAACTAATAAGAAGAAGAATCATATTTATGGTCCATATCTATGTTTACGTCCAAATTATTGTGATCTGTAGCTGGTGACAAAGGAAAGGCTCTGCAATTGACTATGCAAAGGCATAAGTATGCAACTAAATGTGCAAAGGCCTGAGTCTGCAGCTGAGTGTGCAAATGACCTGCAACTTAGTGTGCAGGTCATGAACTGTTTGTTGTACAAGATTTCTTATTATAAGCAATAGTTCTTGTGGACGCAGCTGGACATTGGGATGAACCACAGTAAAATTGGTGTCTTCATGTGTGTATTTGATTATTATCCATTGTAGAGTAGTAGTTTATTACAATTGCTTTTTATTACAGTGCAATGATGATTATGGGTTTGTATGATATGTTTATGTGATTAAATGAATGTAGTGAAGTAATTTATGTATGTTAAAGATAAAAGAACATTGAAATACCACATCATGCCATCTCTCAAGGTTGCAGAAACTTGGTTCTACATCCTCCCATAGTCACTTTAGTTGATATTGCAATCTGCTTGTAGGTCGTTGTTGAAAGGGTAGTGATTGAGGGTTTTCTTGGTGCGCAGTACAGATTGAACATGGTTCAGCCCAAATCTAAGCCAACATTGACTACTGCCTAGGCAACAAAATCCTTAGCCTTTGCCAACTTATTGTCAAACCTTCCCAGAGTTGATCCAGATGAGGTAGCCCATGAACCTATGCCAAATGAATCTATTTATCTGTTCGAATCTACTAATCCGTGGTACAGATAAATACTTGTCTACCTCAAAACACAATGTTTCCTTTCATCTCTATAATCAGATGACCATCATCGCATCCACCAACAAGATAAGCACTACTTAGTGCTCAATGATACTTTATATTTTCGTGGCACTAATTTAGTTCTTCGATGTTGTCTTACCCTTGCCGAAGTGGAACAAGTTCTTAATGACTATAGTGTTGGGGCATGTGGAAGTCACCTTTCGAGCATGGATACTACGCAAAAAATTCTATGTGTAGGATACTATTGGCCAACCTTATTCAAATATTATATTACTGTTGTCCAATAGTGTCATGCTTGTTAGGACTATACAAAGAAAATGTATTTTCCCTTGCTGCTGTACACCCACTTGAATCTATTGGTCCATTTTCTAAATGGGGCACTGACTTCATCACTTGCAATCCCACTTTTTATGATAGTCATAGCTACATTGTGGTTTTTTTTACCACTTTATGAAATTGGCAGAATCCATTCCTACTTTTTAGGCTAATGGGGAAATTACTTCCTTATTCCTATTCAATCAAGTTATCTGCCATTTCGATGTACCTCGCACAATTTTATAGAGCATGGCTCAGACTTTGAGAACCATATGTTGTCTGATTTAACTTATATGCTTGGCTTTTTCTAGGATCATTCTTCTTCCTACTATCCATGGGTTAATGGCCAGGTTGAATTCGTTAACAGTGTCCTCAAGACCATGATCCACATGTTAGTAGGTGTTAGGTCCCTATACCAATAGGTGTCATATGTCATGATTGACTTGATGAGCTTTGTAATATGATCATACCTTTTCTTGTTGCAAAGGTTTTCCATATTTTCAAAAAATTAAAAAGTTTTAAAAATGTAAAGAGGGTATACCCTAAAAGAAAAATCAAAGGGTAAAAAGAATAAAGATGGTCGAAAAAATGAAAGAAAATGAACCCCAAACAAAAAAATACCAGGAAAGTGTGCAAGTGTAAACGCCACTACTTTCTCATTTTTGTATAATAAAAATTGTGTGCAACTTGTCACTTATGCCACAATTCATGAATAGTTAAACTGTTTAAACTTGGCTAATTCATTTTTCAATTTCATGTTGTATAAATAGAGAATAAATATCTGACCAAACAGTGTAATCTTGGTAGATAAGTAGATAGGTAGAATAAATAAAAAGGATCTCAACAGTTTAATCTGAGCCCTTGGATGTAATAAGTGTAGATTTCGATAGAAATTATTATGTAAAAGAAAAGGAAGTTGGAGAGGGTTTTCCAGTTTAAGTGCACCCTAATAAAGAAGAAAAAATGCTAGGTTAAAGTAGGTAGGGTAGGTAGATGATGTTGCAAAATTATGTGTGATGAATAATGTCTCTAAATGTGTTAATCCTTCATTTTTCATCATAAGGCAAAGGCATACACTACATTGAAAACATCACAAGAAAAGCAAAGTCACAATGATTAACTCCCCTTCTCATTTTCCATAACTATTCACTAATTTCCTCTAAGCACAAAGGTATTTGCTAAATTGGAGTGGCTCAGAGCATTTCTCTGACTTTTGGAGGGACCAGACCCTCGGCCCAATAATTTCAAAAGCCTAAGTACTTAAAACCATCATTCATTCACACTTATAAGTATTTGCCTAAGTAAAATCCTATTTTGCTTAGGAAAATACACAATATCACATAAAATCCCCTTTTCACTCAAGCCTAAGTTAAATATACACTTAAATGTTTTACTTAGTGCTTTGTCATTCTATTGTTTCATATTAATTTCTAACTTATATTATATAACTCCCAAAAAAGTTCACCCTTCCCCGTAATATTAAATATATATAGAAATCCCCGAAATCTTATATATCCCGCCCCTAGTTAAATATAACCATAATTAGTGTTAAAATCAGATTAATGGGTTAATCATTGATTCATTAAGAAACTAAATCTCCTACTGCATTAACATGGAATTAATTAACCCTTACGGTTAATTAAGAACCTCCACTACCTATCACAATCACCCCGATATGATTAATTAACTTGATAATTAAATAGGGCCTGCCATAGTTAAAGTTCCGTCGTACCTTGCTTCCCGTCCACCATCCGATCCCGTCCCCATTATCCAATGGCCGTTATTGATATCACGCCCCCCTCAGTAACCACGTGTTAACGTGCAATCACCACGCGGTTTTCATCCCGTACCCCTGCAACGCATCATGCAATCAACGGGATTGCTGGGTTCCAGTCAAATACCACCCGACTCCAAAAGTGGTGCGATCCCATACCACTTACTGTCCTCTACATATGACAAAGTATCACGTCTTTCTTACATCATCCGCCTGAATAACAAAAAAAACCCCAGCCAACCTTGATTTTGTGAATAAAACCGATGAAATGTTGTTTTCATTGTTTCATACGGCAAACTGTGTTCCCATGAAAAGCAACATTCAAGTCAACTATTAAAGCTTTCCAACCCCCATCTGGTCAGAAAATTTGCAGTGACACAGTCCGGAACCTATTATCCAACCCGCCATTTCACTGTTCACTTCCCCAATACAGGTATTTATCCAATTTCCACCAAAAATCTGCAAGTTCTGGTTTTACATTGTATGTTCCACAGAAAGGGAAAATTTAGTATAAATTCAGTCTTTGTTCCACTACATAAGTTCCCAGACCTGTTATTTTGCCCCTTTTCCATAGAAAACCCCAATTCCATTTCTGAATCCACAAGAATCAGAAATGGAAACCCCTATAGCTCTGAATGTTGCACCCATGAATGCTCCTCACAAAGATTTAGATTATCTTCCTCTGGCCGATAAAGATTTTCAGATAAAAGACTTATCTAGTGATCAAAACTGCCTTAAGGTCTTTTTCCAAGCCATAGATAGTTATCGGAATGGATCAATATATAAGGATTGTGGGAATCTAACCTTCCCATGTATTTCCTCCCCTCAGTCCATGTTTTCCTAGATATAGTTCACCAATGTTGCACCAATTATGACCCTAATCATAGAGCAGTTATGTCCCCAAGTCAAATAGTCTTTTTCCCCACAACTGCTCAATCCATCAATGAAATGTTGCAATTCCACTCCAGTCAACCTCTCACTGCTATTTCCATGGGATATTTACTTGAAAAAGCATCTCAATTGTCCTAATCAGATCTGAATTGCATTTGTCAAACCCTTATGTTACCGAAACACCAGCCCAAAGGTCCACCTCCTTATATGCAAACTTTGTTCACAAAAACTAGAAGACTCATTATTGATATGATATCTCTAATTATGGGATTTAATACTAGTGAGTTTGTTGATGAGGTAACCCTAGTGTTGTTGTCAAATTTTACTCCTGGACAGTCTCCTGCTGTCAAATTTGACTATGCCTCCTATATTGCTAATAAGATTCATGACCAATTCCTAAGACTAGATAATGATGGGGTTTTCAAGTATACTGCCTTCATATATCATCTCATGTTGTAATATTAGTCAGAAAACTTCCCTTTCCATGTCAAGGAACTTGACACCAGAGGCAATTCAAGGTTTGTCATCTTTTGGAGTCCCATCTTCTATAATTCCATTGAGTCCCCTTACACCTACAATGAGTTCATTGACCTATTTGTCCATCCAGCAACCACTTTATTGATAGGATTTTCCCCTCCTAGGATCAATGGTGATATGAAAAAAATCCTCCAGCTCTCCAAGTAGTACAGGATATATGACTAGTATCTATATAAGAACCATACAGAAATCAGGATCTATGGGTGTGAACTCTGCCCTTTTAAGCTACCAAAGTATGTTCCAATGAGACTCTTTGCATTAGAATATTTCAGGCAAATGATAAATGCAGACCTAGTCCATTTTTGTAATGACAAGAAGAAAGCTCAACTTAGAATCAAGAACCAACTAGGCCATTTTGTCTGCAACACTAGGGAAACATGGAAAGAAGCAAATTTTTTTTTAGAAGAGCATCTTAAGTTACAAAAGAGTTTTGGGTGGATACCATATGACCCTAACAACTTTATATGTGATAGAAGAATGAAGAGCAGGTATTCTCCATATATTCACCATAGGATTCTAGAGATTGAACAATTTGCGAACATGGATGAATTGAGGGAAGGGACCCTAGTAGAAAATGATAGTGAACAGGTCAATTTTGAGAAAGTTATGAGAGATCTTGAGAAAAAACTTGACCTGGATTCTTTTGGGCAGGCACAAAGATTAGGAATTGGTGCATCTACTACTAGAACCTCTCAGTGACCTCCACAAGAAACCAACACACCAGCTACAGAGTCATCCAAAGGAAAACAATTAGAAACCAACATTCAAATCATAGAATAGTCTACAATGTCTAATCAGCCTAAAACTTCCAAAGAACAGGCCCAACTACCAACTCCAATTCAGGGCAATGTAGAAGAAACTCCAAACTTACAAACTCCTCTGAATGAGGAAAGGAATAAAAAAATGGACAGGGAAACTACTACCCCTGCCAGTGAACCTTTAGGACAACCTGGAACAAAAAGGCAAAGACTAAATCCCCTTTCAAAGGATGAATTTGTTGAAGAAACTACTGATAACCAGTGAGAAGAAAAGGTAGTTAGCCGACAAACGTTTCCATTGGGAGGAACATCCACCAGCTCACAGAGACAGGAGCTAGAAAGGCAACAAAGTGCAGAGGTATCATCCCTCAGGCCACCAGTGAAAGATGCCTTAGATATCAAGAAAACATTTACAGAAATAAAGGACAAGAATGATTCATTGAGGCTTCAAATTTACAATCAATATTTGAAAATGGCCCCCGCAAATCAACAACGATTAATGTCAGCCTATGACATTAAGGAAGGAAAAATGATAATGAGCTACTTTAAGCCTAAAGTGCAATAACCTCAATCAACAACAGATTATGTCAGAACAAATTGGAGGTCATGGAAAAGGATATTCATCCTATGGATCAGATTGAATTGCACAAACAAACTGGAGAAATGATTTATTCAACCTTGACTGGTAAGGCCATGATGGCCCATAGGCTACAAAATTCTTTGGATAACAGAATTGCCCAACTACACTTGGAGAAAGCCTCTTCACAAGCTAAATATAACATATTAAAATACTTAGAAGAAACTATTATTGGATTGGGACACGATCCCAAAGATGTGAAGGGTGTAGAAGCACTTATCAAAAAGAAAGATGAAGATATTGCTGCCTTGAGGAAGCAGCTAAAGCTGCCTCCTTTAAGGTATCCATAGGCTGCTGAGATTGTAAAGCAGAAATCTGAAGAAGAGTTGATGGATTTACTTTTAAAACTTAATGAGAGACTGAATGAGATTGAACAAGAACTAGAAAAGGCACTAAATAACAAGCAGAAAGAGTTGACCTATCAACCTCCTGATGTAATACAAATAGTCTCAACAATAGTCCCCTCTACACTTGGGACAACACTAGAACCAAACATTTCAACAGCCACAGCAAAGGTGGTCACAGGTACAACAATAGCAAGAACAACAGGGATAACACAGGGTAGCAGTGCCAATTTGAGCACAGAGGAATTAATAAAGTCAATGGAGGACATGAGACTACAAGTTTCTGTGGTAAACAGGGTAAAAGAACAGTTTTCTAAGATGGAACGAAGCTATGATCTCTCAAAGATAAATGTTGCAGAAAAAACAAAAGAGATTAGAGCATTAGAAAATAAAGTGAAAAAATTAGAAAAAGATCTCACTTTTGACAAGCCTCTGGCAGAAGTCAAAAAAAATTATTTGGGCCAACATCACTCAATCCATAAATGATGTTTGGCCATCCATCCAAGTAATTTTTGAACAGATTGATCTAGTAAAGGTAGCCCAAGAAGAAATCCAAAAGACAAAAGCAGAATTAGGAAAAATGCTTGAGGAAGCCAATAGGCTCATACATTTTTTGAATACTAGAAATAAGGAACAACTGGAAGAATTTGGCATTAAAGACAAAACAGAGACCATATTAGAAATCAAAAGGGTGTTAACCAAAAGAACTTTGATGCAAAATTTAGAAAGAAGATGCCCTGACATGCAGGCAAAGATTAATGCTTTTATGGATAAATTTGCTATTTTGCAGAGTAAAGGGCTACCCAGTCCTTTAGTGATTAATGACAGATTAATGAGGCATAAAGATTATCTATATAATGAATAAATATGTAGGTAATCAAGCAAGTTCATCAACAAGTGCATCAGGAATAAAATCACTCCCTACTGGCTGAGTTCTCTATGATAGCCTAGAGAACTTATTCTATGTCGAGCATGAACTAAAGCATTTGTTCCCAATCCAGCCCACATTTTTCAGGTATGTAGAAATAGATGAGACACTTAGGAAGCTTCAGAAAACCTGAATACCACAGCCACAATGGTGGGAAGAAATGCTTGAAATTTTGTAATTTATCCTTGATAAAAGGTAAATTTTGATTTTTACTACAGTCAATGAGGGTAAAGAGGATGAAAAGAGATGAACAGGTAAAGAGTTGTTGAAAATAATACTGAGAGGGGAGGTGAATCAGTATTATCAATTTCTTTTTCAATTTATACAAACATTTGCAGATCTGACTAGTGAAACTTGCGTATACCTTCCAGACTTATAATTTAATTTATTCTTCATATGTTGATCATTAATCTATGTGTCAGAACCATATAACAGTAAACAGGAACACAAAAAATAGAGAAGACATTCACACCAAAGAGCACAAGATATAAGGTGGAAACCCAATGTGGGTCAAAACCACTTGCTGCAATATGTCTCTATCTTCTTTCAATTAGAAACTTCTTTTTACAATGATTCTATAATATTGCAGTCTTATACCAGCACACAGGCTTTAACCTATAGAAGGCTACAACTTTGTCTCGTTCTCCAGACTCTCCTGGAAGGGAGCTACAACCCCCTTAGTTCTTGTACTAGCTAAGGTACTAGTATGTAGGTGCTAACCTACTGAAGGCTTCAACCTTCTCTTTTCTTCCAGGGACCACGTTTCATAAATTTTCAGACTAGATCCATGAATATCAATCAAACATAAAGTAGATTTGTAATCAACCAACTTCCTTGTACAAATACTGAATCAATAATTACACAGCAACCAGACACCAATTCAGAACCTTTAACACTACAGTAATAGACAAAAGTAGCTAAAACATATTTCAATAAAAGTCCGCAACTTCACCAATAGAAACCTGCAGGTATTCGTGCCTCTGCTGTGTCGAGTCTGTGGGTATATGCACTTGTGCTATGTCAAGCCTACGGGTATCTACGTCTGCATTGTGTCAACCCTGCGTATATCCGTGTCTGCGCTGTGTCTAGCCTGTGGGTCTTCGCACCTATGTTGTGTCTAGCTTGTGGGTCTCTGCACCTGCGTTGTGTCTAGACTGCGGGTCTCTGCACTTGCGCTGTGTCAAACCTGTGAGTATAGATAAATTTATCAGACTTCAATTATACCCTAGGCTATCAAATTTATAGATCTGATCATGTGCAAAGAGATCTTGACCCATCAGTAGATCCGTCTTGTAATTCTAAGGTTTCTCCTTGATTCAGGTCTAGCCATAACTCACCAACCGATCACCAGTATTTCAGATCTTGCTCTTCTTAAGATATTCAACACATCTGTATTCAACCAAATGATCTCCTTTCCTTTTTATAGACTAGGCCTTACTCAAACCATGGTCCAAAATCATAGAGATCCAATGCTAGGGACTCAAAACCTGGGTTCAATACTTTAGATGCAAAACCATGGACTAAATACCATGGACCGACCATAAGATTTCCCACGTGCATGCATTTTTCTCTGCATGAAAGTGCGTGTACTTTATGTCCGCACTTTTTGTTCAGTACACCTGTGAATATGTCCGCACCTTTTGATCAGCGCACCTGCAGAACCTGCCGATGTCTGCAGCTTTGTGAACAGGAACCCGCAGGTATCTCATTTTCTACTATTTTGAGAGCTTGAACTTGTGATCTGCTATTTGAGTGAGTTTCCATCAAGGACAACACTTATGTCATCGAGCCAAACCTGTGCCAAATCTATGTCATAATGCCAACAATCTCCTCCTTTGGAGTTGATGGCAACCCAAAGTCACTCAAGGTCTTTCCTCCCCCTTTGACATCAAGGGCAAAGGGTTATGCTCCCCCTGAGTACATGCTAAAATCTTTGCTCTGTTGTGCTGTCCAAGCTCCCCCTGACATATAGGTAAGATCTGCAAGAAGATGTTCTATAAAAGAAATTTGACTTTATACATCATAACTAACCTTCCTGTCACCAAAGACTTCATATATATGACTCCCAACCAGGAGGGGATACATGATATCATAAGCACATTACATTATCCATCCCAGGCATAGTGGGGCAACCAAGACAGGCCATTACATGACCTTGACAAAAGAAATATAAGACATAATATCAGCAACAATTGTCAATCATATATCAGTATCCATGTTATCCTTCTGCACTTTCTCCTCCTGACATCAAAACAACCGAAAAATTGAACCAAGATCTTCTACGATAATGCCAACAATGCATTATTTAGAAGAATATATGCTCCCCCTGAACCTGTGCCAGATGGTCTCTGACAGACCCATATGGGACTCTTCTCATCCTTGCTTTTTTTCAAGTCAACTGTACCCACATAAACCAGTGTATGTATGCGTATACGCCATATGAAACTCGCGTACAACAATCTCTGAAATAGACAAGATTCAGTAGCAAGATGATGCATCAACTACCCCCAGATTTTGTCTGAGGTATTCAAAGGTCTCCTTGGGTAGTGGTTTGGTGAGAATATCAGCAATTTGTTCCTTAGAGGGAACATACTCCAATTTGACCTTTTGTTCAAGCACTTGTTCTCGGAGAAAATGATACTTGATCGGTATGTGCTTAGTCTTGAATGCATGACAAGATTCTTTGAAATATTGATTGCACTTGTATTATCACAAAAAATGGAGATAGGTGGAGTACAAGTGATTTGAAGATCTTGCAATGTTTTCATCATCCAAAGGAGTTGTGTGCAGCAAGATGTCGCAGCTACATATTCTGCTTCAGTTGTAGATAACGCAATAGAGCTTTGTTTCTTGCTGAACCAAGATACTAATCTAGGACCCATGAAGAATGCACCACCACTAGTGCTTTTCCTATCATCCAAACTTCCCGCCCAATCCGCATCTGTGTATGCATGAAGTGTGAGATCTGTACCTCTAGGATACCATAAGCCATAGTTTTGAGTTCCTTGAAGATACTTGAAAATTCTCTTAATTGCCTGAAGATGAGTTTCCTTTGGATTTGCCTGAAACCTTCCAACTATTCCCACTACATGCATAATGTTTGGTCGGGTACCTGTTAGATAGAGCAGACTACCAATTATGGATCTATAGGTTGGTTGATGTACTGTTGTTGATCCATCATTTGCGTTGAGGCTGCATCCTATCACCATAGGGGTACATACTGGTTTCGAATCCTCCATCCCATATTTCTTCAAGATTTGCTTGAGATATTTGGTTTGTGATAGAAAAATGTCCTCTTTGTTTTGTTGGACTTGTAAACTAAGAAAATATGTGAGCTCACCAAGCATGGACATTTCAAACTCTTTCTGCATTACCAAGGAAAAATTTTGACTCATGTCTTCTTCATTGCTACTAAAGATGATATCATCAACATACATAACAAGTATCAACAACTTATCATTGTCATTTTTTATATATAGATTGCTATCAGTTGATCCTTTTATAAAACCTTTTTGATGGAGGTACTTATCCAACTGATAATACCACGCCCTTGGATCCTGTTTAAGGCCATAGAGAGCCTTTTTGAGTCTGCATACAAGCTTTAGATCATTTCCAAGAATAAACCCATCAGGTTGTTCAATATATACTTCTTCATTTAAGTCTCCATTCAGAAAGGCAGATTTCACGTCCATTTGAAATACTTTGAACTTTTGAAAGCTAGAGAGAGCAAGCAACATTCTTATAGCCCCAAGTCTGGCAACTGGAGCAAAATTTTCTTCAAAATCTATGCCTTCTTATTGCGCATATCCTTTACAAACAAGTCTTGCCTTGTTTCTAACCACATCCCCATTCTCATTCAGCTTATTTTTGAAAATCCATTTTGTCCCTATGACATTCTTATCTTTTGGTCTAGGAACCAACTCCCAAGTGTTATTCTTTTCAATCTACTCGAGTTATTCCTCCATGGCCTTGACCCAACATTCATCTTTGCAATCCTCTCTTACATTTTGTAGTTCAGTGGAGGAGGGCAATGCTAGATAGGATGAAGCTTCTGAAATGGTTCTTCTTGTTTGTACACCTGCCTCTTTCTGCCCCAAAATTTGAGATTTTGGATGATTCTTCTGAACGTATCTGGATGGAGTCTTTTTTTCTATCTTATCTGTTCTTCTGGTGCCTCATGGGTTTCTTTTTCGTCATGATTCTAATTTGATGTTGATAAATAGTCCTCGCCATATTCAAAATCTTTAGATTTTACTTGCCTAGGAGTGTTTCCTTCTTCATCAACCACTACATCAATGCTTTCAATAATTTTACCAAGTCTTTTATTGTAACATTTGTAAGCTTTGTTGTGGGGAGAGTAGCCAAGTAAAATGCCTTCATCTGCTCTAGGTTCAAACTTGCCAATATTTCCATCTGTCCTTTTAATGTAGAATTTTCTTCCGAAAATTTTGAAGTATTTTACCATGGGAGTCTTACCGTACCAAAGTTCATGAAGAGTCCGAGTGTTGTTTACTTGGACGTTTGTCTTGTTGAGAATAGTAACAGCAGCAAATGCAGCTTCACCCTAGAAGGTTGCAGGAGTTCCAGACTCATCAAGCATAGCATGAGCCATTTGTTGAACCGTTCTGTTCATCCTTTCCACTACTCCATTTTGCTGAGGAGTCCTTGCAGCACAAAATTCCCTTCTTATTCCATGTTCTTCACAAAAATCGAAAAATTCATCTGAGGTAAATTCCCCTCCTCGATCAGATTTGAGGCATTTGATTCTGCGATCTGATTCGTTTTCAACCAAAGCTTTGAATAACTTGAAATTTTCGAAAGCTTCATCTTTATACTTCATGAGTGTTATCCAACACATCCTTGACAAGTCATCAATGAACAATATGAAATACTCTTCTCCTCGAGGTGACCTCTTCCTAGTTCGACCACATATATCAGTGTGGACAAGTTCAAGTGGCCTGCTAGTTGATCCTTCCTTCTCAGGGAAATTACTTCTACTTTTCTTACCAAATTGGCATGATTTGCATATTGTATTGTCTGGAATTTTGATTTCAGAAAGATGACGAACTGCCTGATATTTGCATGCTTTCCTAATATGAGAGAAGCTAAGATGCCCCAGCCTTCTATGCCATAGCCAGTGTTCATCATTCTTGCTTAAATAGCATTATTGTTGTTCTCCCTTGAATACGTATAAGTTATTTGGAATTCTTATGCCTCTGATCACTGTTTTTCCTGTATCAAGCTCACGAACAATACATCCATTTGATCGAAATATTACCTCAGTTCCTTGATC
This sequence comes from Pinus taeda, assembly GCA_000404065.3. NCBI lineage: Eukaryota > Viridiplantae > Streptophyta > Pinopsida > Pinales > Pinaceae > Pinus > Pinus taeda. Next base: position 120,490 of record APFE031084298.1, read on the forward strand.
ACACATCTAACTAACACTCAATAGATTATGCTTTAAGCCATCAACATACATAACATTTCCAGCCTTGACCTTTTCTTTCAAAAAAACAGAGCCTTTAACTTTTATGAATGCAAGGGTGTCATTTCCAAATGAGACCTTCTTTTCCTTTTCTAAGGCACTATATGATTGAAGTTTTTCTTTATTACCTGTCTTATGTTTCGAGCATCCATTGTCAATATACCATTGATTTTCCTATCCTTCCACATATAAGGCTATCCCACATCTTTCTGGTTGCGTTTCTTTCTTTTTCCATGTTTTGGAACTCAATGAAGCTTGCTCCTTCTGAGTTGTTTTCCAAAACCTGCTTCTGCATTCAGAGTCTTCATGATCGAAGTTGTTACAGATGGAACATTCTATTTCATTTTCAAGAGAAGAGAAGCTATTATAGGTTATTTTCATGATTCCTGTCATACTGCTTTGTTTTTGAGTTTCCCTAGTCATGATGGTCTTATAGGCAACACATTGAGCAACTTTATGACCAAAGTTATGACAAGAGAAACATTTGCCATTGAAGAAATTCTTGCGATTATCAAATCCACCAACCATATGATTGTAGTTTCCATCCATTCTTGAGCCAAATTGAGAATGATTTACCTGTGGTCAGTTGAGGCTTCTATTCATCCTTGACGTGGATTTCCCTTGATTTACTTGATAATCTTTGATCATTCTTGAAGCAAATTGTCCATGATTTCCCTGGTGATCTACATTATACTTTTGTTGTCGATTGTCAGCTTGTTCACTTCTCGTTGCTGCATCAAGATAACTTTTGGAGGTGGATGGCTTTTGTGCTTGCTTCTGAGCTTGAGATGCTTCTTCGAAATATCCGAGACCAGTCTTGATTAGAGGAGAACGCTGCAATTAATAATCTCATCTAGAGTTTCAGACCCTTTAGCAAATCTGAGATTAAGGGCTTTTGTTTTCTCAATTTCTTTTCTAAGTCCCACAATTTCACATTCGAACCCTTCATTGTGTTTATCTTTTTCAGCAAGTTGGAATTTTAGAGTATCTATAATCATATTCTTTTCCTCTAAACAAACTTTAAGTTTAGAAATTTCTTCATAAAGAACTTCTTAATTTATAGCATCCAAGAAATCATCATCTTCAAAAGCCATCAAAAGTCTATCATCATTACCTTGTTCATCTTCATCACTATTTGACAATCCATCAGTGTCTTCATGCGTGTAATAGCTCTTCTTATTCTATTTTTTGTTCCATCTAACAGGTTCCTTACTTTTGTCTAGTTTATCTTTATGAGGACATTTTGCGGCATAATGACCGACTCTTCCACAAGAAAAGCATTTGAAAGGAAGCTTACCTCTGAATCTACTGGTTTCCCATTAAAGGTTCTTGACAAAATTTGGTTCTTCCTCTTCTTCTGACATATTTCCTGACTCATAGTAATCTCCTTTTCCTGAAGCCTTGAATGCAACTTCTCTCCTGTCTGATTGTCCTCCTTTTCTCATTTCGTAAGCAATTAGAATTCCGTGCAGCTATGACGTGATAAGGTTTTGTAGATTTTGCTTTTCTTCTATGGCAGAAACTTTTGAATCAAACTTGGGAAACAAAGATCTTAGAACCTTGTCAACCAAAACAACTTCTTTTATTTCTTCACCCAAGTTTTTCATAAAATTTACGATCTCATCTATGTTGGCATTATGGCATAGGTTTGATGCTATGACTCTGATGTTGTCGTTGATGGCAACTCAACTTGGTGACAAATCTCAGTTCAGGCACTCAGAAAGAAGAAAAAGACATATACACAGGTTCATCTAGATGAAGGAGCGTATACACGTGGGTTATACGTTACTAAAGCGCGTATATGTTGGGGAACTTATTCTTGGTCCATGGTAGTTAGTCCTTGGGATTTGAACCTATGGTTGTGGACCATGGCGTCTCGTCAGATGTGTTGATCCCTAGTTTTGGGTTCTTGGTATTGAAATGTTATGGATTTGGACTGTGGTATTGTGGAAGGCCTAAGACTATAAAGGAGGAAGGAGATCTTGTGGCAAAGTATCATCTGAATTATTATTGAATATCTAAAAAAGCGGTAGATCTGGAATACTGGTAATTGTGTGATGGTGCAGATCTGGATCTGATTGAAGGAGGAACCTTAGCACAAAAAGAAAGATAAGTTCTATTCATGGGTCTTAATATTTAATCTTTAATGATAATATCCTTGTATGATTTTGGTTTGTTATATGTGGTGCTTACTTGATCTATAACACTGATAATCTTGGTTAATTAGCATCCTGAATATCTGAAAGAGTGAATTATCTTTTATAGATATGTACGCAGGTCTAGTGAAGCTAAAGCGCGTATACACATTGGTTCAATGAATGGAAACTGTGTATACGTAGTTTGTTCCAAACACAGAAGCGTATGCACGCATGTTGCAGGTTATTGAAATAGCGTGTATACTTTAAGCTGTGATCTAGCTGCTTCTGTTTATTGTTGTTGTGTTCTGGGTTCAGATTTTGGTGTGTGGTTTCTGGTACTGTGGTTTGGTTACAGCTGTCAGAAAATTATCTACTTCATTTAGATCTAATTGGTGGAAAGGAGATTGGTTGACGGAGAAATCCTTGATGATTGATTGATGTTCATGGATCCAGTCTGAAAACTTATGAAACGTGGTCCTTGGAAGAAAGAGAAGGTTGTAGCCTTCTGTAGGCCAGCACCTACGTACTAGTATCTTAGCTAGTGCAAGAGCTAAAGGGGGTTGTAGCTCCCTTCCAGGAGAAACTGGAGAATGAGAGAGGGTTGTAGCTCTCTGCAGGTTGCAGCCTGCGTACTGGTAAAGGACTACACTAGTTCATTGTAAAAGGAGTTTTCTAATTTAAAAGAAGATAGAGACAAATTGCAGTAGGTGGTTTTTACCCACATTGGGTTTCCACCTTATATCTTGTGCTCTTGTGCGTGATTGTCTTTCTGCTCTGTTTTACTATCTCTGGTTACTGGTTATTTGATTTTGCATCACAAATTCACAATCATCATC